>CAICTM010002251.1:0-16569 GCA_903772945.1 Seminavis robusta
GAAAAGAGAGAGATGGTAGGAATAATCAATGAATTTAGGTTAGTGCAGTAGCAAAAACACATCTACGTAAGCTAGTGTAAAGATCTTTCGTGTTTTTTGAGTTTGAGAGAAAAGAATGAGAGTATTAGAAAGCTATTAAAAATAATCAACGAGAGAGATCCACAATCAAAGGATGGTAGATCTGAACCCCCGGGCAAGACTGTAGAGTTTGATAGAGTAGTTTGCGTTAGTAATCCTACTCACTCCTCGATCCAAAAAAGGAACGCGTGGAAGATTCGTCTAGCATTTATCTCGTAGCGGGGAAGTACTCCACGCAGGCTAACTCTAGCGCTGATTTTTCACCATCGACCTATTATGACTATCGGTCATGAGAACCCTGTCTAAGTGACTATTCACGAAAGAACCAGTCATGAGTCGAACCAACCTATTTAGGATCGGTCGGCGATAAGGCTAAGAGCCGTTTATTGCATTTGCCCCCTGAAAAGGGTCATGGAAGGCACGACATCAGTTCGACAAGGAGAACATATGAAATAAAGTGGGGCACTCTCCGTGGATTGGATGTAGACATGTGCGCACGATGGCAATCCTAAAGGGATAGCTTGTATGGTGTAAAACTTTTCAAGTTGTAGACTGTGCCTCTACTGGCGTTAGTATGTCTGAGCCGTACATTGCCATTTTTATTGACTCGATCTGTGTGGTAAGGACCTATGTGCTTTGGCTGACGATTAACGGTTTTGATACTGATGAATCATAGTGTCGTTGACATGGTGTTGATGAGTGACACGTGCCGTGGTCTCCTTATCGGTGTTTTCTGGATAAGTCGTTTGGCGACGTTTATGTATTTCCCGTTTGCTTGAAACGGATGTGGTGTAAGCTTGTCACGATTGAACGCGCTGTGAGATTGCGACGAAGTCCATCGTTCATCCCGGAGAGTCTTCTCACCTCTGACGTTCACTTCTTGTCCATGACAACCGGTCATGGATACTGTGTTAACCCACGTCTGTTTAGACTGATGGTTACTCTCATCTGCCTGTCTTGGAGCAGCCCTGTGTAGTTCATTGGTCCATGAATCCACGAAGTTCCTTTTGTTCGTAGGAGGAGCGATCTCTGGATCGCATCTGTTATCTGTTTAGTTAAGAGTTGGCTCTTTCTCGAGAAGTCCACATTGTCTAGATACTCCAGTTTTCCTACGAGGAAGCCTTGGTAGTGTTGATTTCAATCCCGACTTCTTGGAGTCTTTGGGGAAAGGTCATCCACTGTTCAACGCGATCTGCGAGAGACGTTCGTCAGGATGAGTATGATCATCACATGTAGCAACGTACATTTTCTAAGTCATGCATGCGTTGCTTTCATTTCCGTTTGGAAGATGTCGGGACTAATCACATAGGCCATTTGGCAACCTCTGTTACTCGTGCTTCCTGCTGGAGTGCAATGGCATAGTTGTTCGAGTAAGGTGACAGCTCGATGTGGATATTTTCCAGTGTTCAAGTCTAGACTGGTAGACGCACTTTAATCCATCTGGGTTCAAGGTAGCATGTCCTCGTATTTTTGGGATAGGATAAGGTTCCGCTTGATTCGTTTGTTCGGTTCCGAAAATCCGAATGAATGTGCAGATCCCTCTTTCTTGGAATGATAAAAGTTTGTGCGCCAGTCCCCTTGGAACGATTCACTTTCTTGAGTGCCCCTGTTTCGCAGAGACGTTCAACCTCCTTCTTAAAAGTGTTGGATGGGACCCGTGAGTAGGGTGAGCCCTAAATTGGATTTACGTCGGGACGAAGTTCTACTTGTAGTCGTCCAATTGAACTCTCCCAAAGTATCCTCGCTGGGTCGAAGCAATTGGTTGAAAAGGTATGAGTCAGTTCTTGCTCTCCCTTGTTTAACGGATTTCGACTTGGCACTAAGCCAATGTTCGTATGTGTATCAAAGAATCTTCTTGAGACTATCTGCATTGTGCGGACAGCTGCAAGATCGGGAATGAAGAAGTTCTCCTTTCTATTGGTATTGCAATCTTTCGCCGGGAAAAATGTGTTGTTCCACCCCAATGAATGTAGTGAAATCAACTTGTTTCTTAGTCGAAGAGAGATTCTTGACCTATGATATGTCTTGCGCCCCAAGTTCTTGGTGACGTGATATTCCACTGATAATTCTTCATCGTGGAACTCAGGAAATCACGCGAGTGTGCCCTTACACTTCGTGCGGGGTTCAATTCTTTTAAGAGGCATTCTTAATGTTTGGACGCCCCCATGATTCTTCATGAGTAAACTCTTCAGCAGAGTTTGAGCAATAAAGTGCCGGATGCTCTGTATCCAGAAGCAACAGAGTGTAACGGGTTTTGTTTCCCTTTCTCTCGTATGTTAAATCTAACATAAGACGTTAGTTTTGAGGTCTCTTGTTTGCAACGTTGATGAGTTGATTGGCCATGGGCGAAGTTAACGATGCTGAACAGATCGTCAGTGTCTAGTTGAGCATTTACTAGGCAATTATCTAATTTTGCGTAGACTTCGTTAGTTGCAAACAAATCTTGTTTACTATTTAGTGAGATATCTTCATCACTTAGGTATGAGAATCGGAACATGTTCCGTTAAATCATCATACTGGCACTTGCGCTAATCCTCAGACGGAGATCTCTCCATCGACATGATTGAAGTCGAATTCGGAAGCCGCCTTGTCTAACAGGCACCAGCTTTTCTTTACTCGCATCATAGGATCAAACAGAGGAGTCGTCCATCGTCGCTGAGTTGTCTGACTGCGCTTGGCGACATGGTTGCATTCGCTTTTCTTCTTGCGATCAGCATTGACCGCGGCGTTGGAAACCTTTCTTCATGAGGGCAGAGAGTTTCTTCTTGGTGTAGGCTTTTGGCGTCGTCGGACTTGCGTTGACAAGTCTGTTCTTGTTGTACGTTGGCTTTGTTATCGATGTCAGACGGGGACTGAGACTTGGCCTTAAGCTTCTTCAAAGTCATCGCAGTCAGCAGTGGTGTGAGTGCTGGAATCGTGTAGTCCACCATTTTCTCTACGTTCTTTGGAAGAGTGGTCGTTGTTGCGACGTAGACTTGTTCTTTCTTGCTGTTGTTCTTCTTCGGTAGAGGCTTGCTTGGCATCACGCTCCTTGTCAAAGTCTTCGGAGATTCCATCGTTCGCAGAATCAATGGTTTCTCCGATAGAGAGCTGAGAAAGGATCGTAGTCTGTTCGTCCATCTTCTTCATCACCGAGCGTGGAATTCCATGAAACACAATGATCAATGATTTCGTCATGGTTCAACGTTTGTGTTGGGTCCAAAAGGTGGTAAGACGAGGAAGTTCATCGTCTTTCATCCGACTGAGTGTGTTTGACATAAGCCCGAGTAGACATATCAGCAGGCTTCGCATCTTGCGGCGCATGAAGCGTTTCTGCTTTTCAAAAGCCTTGTATGGTACAGACCGCTTCGATACAGGCATTATGCCAAACGTAATGCCAGCGTCGTTCCAAAGCAGCTGAGCTGCTCCGTTCCAGGCGCCTGGAAACGTGCTAGGAAAGTGGCTTCGTCTTCACCGCCGACGTATGTCGCGTGGAGGATGCGTTGACTGCAATCTGGCGCAAGGCATCCAACGTATTTCACGGTGGCCTGCACACGTAGATTCGTAACTGCTCTTTGCAGAGCTAGAAGTCATCTCCTGAG
The DNA here is from genome assembly GCA_903772945.1 of Seminavis robusta. Taxonomy (NCBI): domain Eukaryota; phylum Bacillariophyta; class Bacillariophyceae; order Naviculales; family Naviculaceae; genus Seminavis; species Seminavis robusta. Next base: position 3,660 of record CAICTM010002251.1, read on the forward strand.
GAGGTTGTGTTTGTCGTCAGGCGTAGCAATGGCGGGCCACGAACGAGCCTTTCTCCATCCGTCCAGCCCACTTGATGGTCTGACGTGAGTCTCAGTCCATTGATTATTTGACCTTGAAGGTGTCTTGGCTGGCGCTTTAGCATCTGCTGAATAGTGCGAGTTTGTAGGTGATAGAGCGAGAATCGTCGATTTCGCATTCATATCGAGTCGATGAGAGGAATGGATGGTTTGTCACGCAGCTTGTGACTGAAGCTGGTGTATGCGAGTCTTTGGCATCTTCATGGTGAGGAATTAGGTTGAGGGTAGCTGAGGATCTATTGTGTTTGTTAAAAAATGCACTACGCTAAAATCTAGTGTAAAGATCTTTCGAGTGTTTTGAGTTTGAGAGAATGAAGTTATGAGAGGATTAGAAAGCTATGAAAACTAATCAACGAGAGAGATCCGCAATCAAAGGATCGTAGATCTGAACTCCCGCGGGAGACGTGTAGAGTGTGATAGAGTAGGTGCGGTAGCAATCCTACTCACTCCACGATCCAAAAAACGGAACGCGGTGGAAGATTCGTCTAGCATTTATCTACGTAGCGTGGAATCTCTCCACGCCAGCTAAATACTCTAGCGCGATGTTTCACCACTCGACCTAGTATGACTAGCGGTCATGAGACCCTGTCTTCTCAATGACTATTCACGAAAGACTCAGTCATGAGTCGAACTCAAACCCTATCTAGGATCGAGTCTCGAATAAGGCTAAGAGCCGTGTATTGCACACAATAAGCCAGCAGGTCTTGTAAATCTAGAGTTACATCATCGAATGATAGCTGTAAATTATGGGTTAGCCCGTGGCAACACCAAGGCTAGCTTAATATAAAACAGAATGTTACAATGAGGGAATGATAGTGGGCGGCAACACTCGACGAAGTCGGGTGTTGTCGCCAGGGCTAGCTTAACTAAAAACGAAGGTTATAATGAGGGAATGATACCGGGCGGCAACACATGACGAAGTCGGGTGTTGTCGCCAGGGCTACCTTGAAAGAAGGGTGCAATCTCAAACATGTCATCCTTCTTCTATCTGTCTTTCTGCCGAGGTATCGCAGCTCCCGCTGACTTAATCACCTGCTGCCAAGAATGTCTTCCACGGCAGATGCCCACGCTCCATTCATCGAACTTTAGCAGTGCGGGAGTTCATGCTGGGCTGACTGCTGAGTGCCGTATGGTACAAGGTAGACAACGGGGGTTTAGAGTAGGTAGATTAGTAGATTATCTACAGAAGCCAGCCGGGGCCAGGCTTAATCAAAGAAGAGTCGAATTCAGGACTAGGTTCCGTGGGATCAGGGGCGAGAAATTGAGGACCATTACAGGGGCCAAAGGGTTTGGCTTTGCGGGATCCAAGGAGACATAAATGGGTAGCTTTGATAAGGGCAATAGAGATTCGGGTCTGCATGAAGAACATCATTTGAGAGTATGAGAACTGAGTTTTGGTGGCAGGTACCTACTATACTGTGAGGGTTCCGGTACCCGTGGCTGCATCACTGTAGGAAAGGTTTCAAACACTATCACCAACCAGCTAGAAGAACAAACACAGGACTTGAAGCCTTATACTTTCAAACTCGGTTGTTTGCTTTGTTAGTAATGCTATCTGCTAATCAGTTGAGGCGTGGGAAGGAAGTCGTGTTATGGCAAGGATAGGGAGAACAAGGAAATTTATGTCATACCCTCTAGCTAGCGATGTTGGATGGATGGATAGATAGGCCTTTTAAAAAAACAATGGAGTACTGTGCGGCACCTCTGCTTCAATGCTGCATACAACCCTACCGTACAACTCTCGGATGAAAGAATTTGTCGTAATCATAGCTCAGATCTCTTTAGTGTGCGGATGGCACCAACCATACCAAGCTCGTTTGTGTAGCCTCTCCGCGTTTGGAAACCCTAATACTCTCCGCAAAGCCCAATCCCGAACTAGTAGTTGTGTGCGGCTCCTTTCGCTGGACAGCAAAATGAAAGTTTTTGTCGTGTCCAGTGTCCAGCGTTTGCAGCAGTGCAAAGGTAATGGCGACAAACAGGAGTGTGGAAATCAACACTTGCAAGGCCCGATTTCGCCGTTTGTGGCTGTGATAATACTCGGCAATGGGCATGTCTTCTTCCTCCTCATCTTCCCAATCACTTTCACTGTGATCACTTCCCATCACCAAGAATGGGGGATCTTCGTCTCCTTGGTAGTGGTATTCCAGGCTAAACTCACGGGTAACAAGTGGATGGCATTGTGGCGACAAGTCGACAGTGGCGTCTTCACTGCTGGAATCCAGAGAACATTCTTCTCCATCCGGAGGTGCTTCATCGTTGTGGTAGTGACAGTACTGTTCCGTCAAAACAGCACAGAACCCTCGATGCTGTGTGGATTGCTGTTTCTCGTTGTGGTGGCAGAACCCCTCCCAGATTGCCTTGGATATCCCAATCACATCCGATGGTGGTCGTTCCGCGATTTCAAAGTATGGGTGATGGAGCTGTTCCTCAGGATGCACCAATTCCTCAGGCTCATTGGTTGGTTCTGCCGAAGTATCGTCCCCCGTCGTAGTAGTGTTATCCATGGCAGTCTTATTTCCCATGGCATTAGAACGCATTGGTGCAGTGCTACTCAAGGGTTCTTCGTGGACTTCGACGCGGTCTTGAATGATGGTGGGACAGAAGCCCTTCATGAGAAGCTCCAGCATTCGCAACGGGTTCTGGTTCGCCCGTGGACGCCCCCCAATCTCCACTGGTACTAAAGGATCATCATGGTAGTCTCTTTCTCGTCTCATTGGATTGCTATGATAGGTAGCTAGCAGTATCAACACTGGGATGGGTAATGTTTGTTGTTGAAAGGTTTCAGGTTTTATGTGAAGTATCGCTGGATCACAAAGGAGGTTACAGTCGTACGGTATTACACCTGGCACAAGTACTCCGGTGATGATGGCGGACCAATTGCAACGGTTTCAAAGAAAATCGGTGGCTCTGTCAGATGTCATACTAGTACAGCCACAAGCAGTCCGGAAACCCTTCGCCTCGCTCAATCGTGCTGGAACGACGAAGAAGCGCGGGAAAAAGGGTTCCAATCATCAAGAAACGTACCTCTAGTTCCTTAACCCTTCAAGAAGAGAGCAGGGGGAACGACCTTGCTCACTTTTTCCGTTTCCATTCCACCATCTTCAATCTATCATACCGATCTTCAATGAGCAAGGGGCAAATGAGACTCGTAGATGCATGAGCAGCAGTGAACTACACGCTCTAATGCGATGATGATGAGGAGAATTAATCGACCTCTGATGCTAGCGTCCAAAAGGGCATCCCTAAGATTTTCTCTTTTATCAGCAGTCGTTCTCGCTGTGGTGTCGCTGATTCGTATGACCACACTTCGGCTACCCTCCTTTAACCCTCCTCTCCAGCAAGTGCGACAAGGCCAGAACAAAGCATCCCTATTTCAGCTGACGGATACCGATGATCTCGTGTCTCCCAACACAGACATTGAAGAAGAAGACGACAGCCACAATAACTTTTATTGTCGCCACTACAGCGATGTCAGAAATATCCAATTTGACTTGTCCAATGACAGCAACAACACCATTTATCTTCTCTTGAATCAAGCCGATGGATGCAATATCTTCCATGTTCTGTGGGGATATGTGGCTATCGTTCGAGATGCCATGCAGTACGGAGTGTTGCCGTTTGCCAGAGAATACGCGTCGCACAGGCACCCCAAACATCTCCAAAACCTGGTCGTCCGGATACTTCTACCAAGCTGCCATACCTGGTTGGAAATGATGATCCGGGCGTTTCCTCTTGCACTAGTAGAACCACACCACAATCATACCCATCCTACTGGAAGATTGCCCGTGATCACCATTGAAACAGAGCGAAGTGACATTTATAAGAAAGGAAGTGACGGCAACTTGCCCTTTCCAGTGACACCGGAGAACTGTGCCACTTTCAAATTCCAGTGGGGATCTTTCCTGGGATCTTCCACTGTCTGGCTCCAGAATGAACCCAACACTTCTACGGCACGTCAAATGTATCAATGGACCGCTCACATGAGGGACTACTATGGTCTCGTCGACAGTCATAACGACAACAATCCGCAACGAACGAGTCTCTTTGCAATGTTCAAGAGTGTATGGTCCAACAGTCTGCTGAGATATTACTACAGATCCAAAAACAACGACGACGGCGACATTGAAGAACCTTCAGATCTCAGTGAACCACCAGAGCAACAACAGAATAAACCTTTGGTACTCGTTGTAGAACGTGATGCCTCCTGTCCGAATGGTCACCCTGCACCCAGAACTGCCATTGATCTTGAGACGGGCCGTCCTGCCTTTCCATTGCTGATGGAGCAAATGCAGCAGAAAGACCTTTATGATGTGCAGCTATTGCAAGTTGGTTGTGATGCTACTTCTGGTTCGAAACAGGAGCAACATGAACGAGTCATAGAACAGTTCAGAGCCTTCTCCAACGCCAGTGTCGTTGTGTCCGTTCATGGAGCACAAATGACAAACAGTATCTTTATGAAACCACCACAAAACCTAGCATTACCCGAACCAGAAAGATGTCCTCATTCTAATCATTTGTGTTCGGCCCCAGTGGAAGCCACTGTATTTCGTCCTGCACTCGTGGAGATTTCCTTTCGCTATGGTTGGTGCGATGATCCCAAAATACCACTCATCAAGGTCAATGCCACAGAAAAGATCCTCCAACGGTGGCAGCAATGTTCCAAATCCAAACGACGCTACCACAAGGCCGACTTTTTCCGACTGGCGACTGGAATGAACATTCGGTATGTAGAGATCACGGCATTGGGGTATCAGTATAACCGTCAGGATGGACCCATCACTGTCGAGAATCCGATTGAAGTGCAAGCCGTGGTTGTGAATTCAAGTCATATTCTGGAACAGCTAGTGGAACTCTATCAGGACCAGGAATACGACTATAGAAAACAAACATCAACAACGATTAAGGCACAAGGCGCCACCAACTCAATCAATGACGAAGATATCAATGACGTCTTCCTCGCAGTCGACGGTATTGAACCATATTGGATTGAGGAACTGCAAATAGGGACAGAGCAGGATCAGGAGGATGATCAAACAGACGACGGAGTCAATCCATACCTGATGGGAAAGCTGTCATTGCGCGAGACTCTGAAGGAATGGATACAAAACTGGTATCGATCATCCATCTTTCGGGCTCACGTTGACGCCGTCGCAAGTACGAACTTGGAAACCTCGATGCAACGGCGTCGGCGTCGGTTTAAAGCCAACATATACGAAGCGGAAGAGGACATCAATAAGCCGTACAAACTTCAGCATGAAAATGCACGGTAAGATATGAAGTTCTAGGCTCTGTTGGGGGCACGATGCTTGCTTGGTTGCAATCTGCACGTTGGCTGTTTGGAGCGTTGCAGCTTTGGCCGCCTCGTGGCTCAAACTCGGGTGGGACGGGGGAGTTTCCGCCTTTGACGGGGACTACTCTATAACTCGATATTGATTCATCGAGCCAGCAAATCTCTTTACCTGTATATCCCATACAGATCAACGTCTGTCCCCTGTAGGATGCCATGGCTGGCTGCTATTGATGCACTATCTATCAGAGAAAGCCAGGCAGTAGAAGCAACACCACTGGCATCCCAACACCACTAACAACAACCACATCTCCACTAGCTAGTATGGTAAAGCACCTAGAGTCCAAGACTCGAACCAACACCCCTTGAACGAGTATGATTGAATCATTGTACAGAAAGAAACCAGCACTGATTCAAAAAGGGACCATTCTGTAGACTTCTCGCAACAGTACGATGCACGAACTTAGAGAGATGTCGTGAAAGGGCCCGGGTCCGAGTCGGAAACACTCTCCTGGTTCACGCATTGTTTCAAACTGCCCACCTCTCATACATCATTTATATCTCGTTTCTGCTTCATCTCCCATTGGTCTGGGACATGATGTATCCCTTGAACGCGAATCTCAATCGAATCAAAATCTTCTCCTCAGTTCTTGATCCGTAAATCGCAAGTGGTACAAAGGCGAACTAGGATTTTTTGACCACTATGTGATGCCGCTGGCAAAGAAGCTTGACGCATCCGGAATATTCGGTTCTTGCAGCACCGAGTACCTGAAATACGCTGAGGCCAACCGAGCTGAGTTTGAAGTGAAAGGGGAAGCTCTGGTCCTGGAATACCTTGCACACTTCTCCTCTACACAGTAACAACTAACGATCACACGTAGCCAGTTCATGAAAAGGCCTGCACGACGCATTCTTGGAATGGTGGCAGCGTACGGTACGGTACGGTACGGTACGGTCATGGTAGAATGATAGATTTTGGAGACTCGCTCCAACCAAGTGTGTTGCGTTGTGCAATCAACAGTAGTCTACCGGTATGCTTGCTGCACTTTCACGATTGCCCCAGAGGACACGTTCTTGCCACCTCTTGGCATTGACAATACGCGTATTTCATTTTGTAATCATTACTTCAGATACTTCTTCCGCTTCTATTTCTTCTGTTTCTTTCCAGCCCACTACTAGTACAGTACGGTACGTGTGTTTGGCAATGCCAGCTATCAATACGACTGTACCGGTAGCTCTACCGTATCAATAGAGGGGTCAGAACGTTCCTCTGGGCTCGTGCTGTGAACGTTGGGTCTTTGACCTTGGCTCCTGCGCCCCTGCACCGTCACTTAACTTTTGCAGGAGCGCTGACGGTTCATCACGTACTCCATCTGTCAATCGACTGTCACGAACTGCGGGCATCAACGAGAACAGAACCTCGATGTTGACAGAACCAAGTCTGCCAATGTTCGTGAAGCTTGAGAGAGGTCAAGATAGTTTATTAGAGGGGGAAAGCAGCAAGGAAGATGGATACCAAAGCGGCGAAAGAAACGCCACCTTTTGAACTCCAATTCAAGGGTGGAAATCGAATCGAAGCCAGCCTTCGCAAATTGATGGGAGGACTGAATGTTTGTCAAGGCGGTCGTCGCTGTGCTGCCGAGGGATTTCACGATGATGACGACGATGACGACAGAAATGGCTGCTTGGTAGAAACGATTCCTCCCCAAGCTACCGGTGTTGACGAGTCAAAGCCTGACGAGAATGGAGAAGATTGCAATCAGTCCCAGACATCCATTGCCAGTGCCAGCAGTGGTAGCGAAGAATATGAGGAGGCGGCTTCTTACCCCGAAACAATCGACAGATCTGTCCCTGCGCCTGATAATATTGACGAGCCTATTGAAAAACAAGATCGCAGTGTATCATTCGAGGAAGACGAATGCCAACAATCATCCGACAAGCAAGCTCCAGAGGAAATTGGTTCAAGATGGATGGGAATCAGCCTTGTTGCGTTACTTGCAGCAGTCTTTCTTGCCATTTATGCATCGCAACACTTGGCATTAAGCTCCCCACTGGATTTTTCTCTGGATTTATCTCTGGATGGATTGAGCCTTCGATTCAAGCAGGTTCTAGAATCACACATTATGGAGTCTGCTGTTTCACATCTAAACCTCAATAAGATTGTTCAGGAGAGTTTTGTTTCCTCTTTGGAGCAGGAGGAAGATGAAGAAGAAGTAGCAGAACTCAAAGAAGACAACAAGCTCAATGAGATTGTTCAGGATAGTGTTGTTTACTCTTTGAAGGAGGAGGAAAAAGAAGAAGACGAATTGGCAGAACTCAAAGAAAACAACAACCTCAACGAGATTGTTCAGGAGAGCAATGAGATTGTTCAGGAGAGTGTTGTTTCCTCTTTGGAGGAGGAGGAGAAAGAAGTAGCAGAACTCAAAGAAGACAGCAAAGCAGAAACTGAGGCTCAAAAGGAAGATACAATGCACGCAGATCCCAACACAAAAGTACCAGTAGAAGAAAAAGAGGAAGTGTTGGATTCGAAAACCGCTTTCGTAGCGGAGGAACCACTACAAAAGGAAGCTTCGGAAGGAGGGGACTCTAGTAGTAGTGACACCGAAGAGCAGAGTATCAGAGAGGATGACCTTTGCGAGATCCACAAAGGGTGGGGTCTTGATTCTGTCATTCAGTCAGAAGAAAATGGAGATCACGAACACAACAACATTGACGCTGCCAACAACATTGACACTAGTGCACGAGTCAGTCATGAGGTTGAGGAATGAATGACGGATGGATTCTACGGAACAAAACGCTACTATTTTGAATTGGAAAGGATGCTCCCAGACTAGGTTTGAATTCAGTGGTTCTGATCAGCCCTGTGGGGCTCCTTTTGCTAGCTACCGTAGCCAGTTGGGGGTTCGAAATCGCAAGTACCTATTTGTATGTTTGGAAACAATGAAGCAGTGAGGCTTTTGATGGGCGCCTCGCCTTGTTGTGCTGTGTGGGTAAAAGCTACTGTGCGTGCCATGTATGAATGCATATTGTATCAAAAGAGAGCAACGAAGCGATCCCAATAGGAATTTAATAAAGGAAAATAATCTATGATGCTTCAGCATTTCAGAACAAGTTTCTGTGTGTGTGTGTGTGTGTGCTGGGTTTGCTTTCCGTAGAGCGTAGCTGGCTTGCTGCTCGACTTGATACCGGTAGTGAGGAACCTGAAGGTTCAGTTCTGAACCCTGGCAGATGATAGCCGACTACTTTGGTTCCCTTAAAGCCAGCGGCAACTTCCGACTAGTAGAACTCATACGAAGTAACTTCTAAAGATATGAATAAAATTATCTAGCTTTAATGAACTTCGACCATTAATCGATCTACCTTAGCCTTTCACCCAGGAAACCTTCCTAGCTAGCTCCCAACGCATTCTTCTCCACTTGTGCCTTACCCAAGACAAGAGTCCAATTAGTTTGTTTTTGTTGCTACCCGGTCGGTTGTTCTAATGTCGTACCAGGCAACCGCGTCGACTACTTCCGCCTCTGTGATTTAGCTTTGTCTAGTTCTAATCATTTAAATCTCCAATCTGTGTCGAGCAATCTTACGTCCGACTTCCAGAATGTCATCCGGTTTGGTGGCTCGAATCCAATCATCGGCCGTTCCCGTCACCCCAATCCAGTGCGGAGTTCGAGTACTGCTGCTACGACGAAGCTGACGACTGTTGTTGTGGGTTGCTGGAGCTGGCCAGGATTCATGATTGCGCATGTACATGTGAGCCAAGGGTCCCTCTGTGTAGCTATGATTGCCATCGCTGACATCGAGAATGTTCCTTCGACGCCGGCGAGACGATGATTCGGATTGTCGTCGTTGCTTGGCCATGGCGGAAAAATCCGGGAGGATCTTGTGACTGGTCGTCTCGGCCTTTGCAGCGGGAGGATCGGGAGACGAAATTCGGGGCTGATTGTTGTGGGCTGCAACAATTTGGGCTGCCAGAGTTGTTCTCTCTGAGGATGACTTTTGGATCATTGTGAGTTCATCCGCGAGAGCCGGAACTTCCTCTGTCGTCTCGCTTTCATCTATGGCGTCGCTGGTTCCCAAGCCAGGGAAACCATGTGGGTTGTCGGTCTTATCTAACAGCTCTTGTTGTACCTTGATGACTGGGGGAATGCGATTATCCTTCTTTTCCAGTTTGTCGACGACAACCACAACTGAAGGCGGCCTGAAATCATCCTTGACTTGAATCGTCTTGGGAGGTTTCTTCTTCTTATGCTTCTTGTGCACAGCTTCATCACTGTGTGGCTCTTCAATGATAATCTCCTGAGGAGGATGCCAGTGGTTTGCCATTGCGTGGGGTCTTCCGGATGGAATGGCGATGGTCATAGGCATTTTGGGAGGAGCTGAGGCTCGCTTTGTGCGTTTTGGGAAGAGCGATTGATCCACCTGAAGGACCACGCCATTGTGGCTGTGCCTAATCATGATGATGAGTACTATGCAAAGGAGAGCTGGTGGTTTGGATGAGAGGTTGAATGAGCTCAATGGTCAATTTGTTCGAAACTTTCGGTTGCTGAATAAAATGAGATTGCTGAGGTGCTGAAATATGGGCTCCAAGCCGTTTTTCTCGAGCAAAGCTTCGTTCTTCGTTCGCCAAGATCGAAACGTCCAAGACAGTGGTACATTGGCGCTTAAATAAAATACGCTGCTCTTCGACAAAGAAAACTATGCCACGTGCTTCTAAAGTTGTTTCGGAATCTGAGTCGCGTCACTAGTGAAGCGTCACGGGTGTTCGGGATTGCGACAGTTCCGTTGTTCGTTTGGTCTCGTCGTCGTCGAGTTTTTGACCTCATTATTATTTTCACTCATCCGACACTGGCAACCGTTTGCACAGCTTTGTTTTCGAGCCTTTGTCTCCTTCTTGATTTATTCTTCTCTTCCTTCATTTGACAGTACTAGTATGTGAGCTTTTCTTGCCCTCTCTCGTGCTTTGTTTGGTTGTTGCAGTTCCTCATCCGTCTTGCTTTTCTGCTTCGGGTTCCGTTTCGACGACAGTTTGCATCAAACCATGTTGTGCTCCAAGACGATTGTCAACTCCACTCTTCGTTTGCTCTCCATTGGAGCTCTGCTCTTGTTGTTGTTGGGATCCTCCAACGCCACAACAACTCCTCCTCCGAGCGATTGCGTCGACTCGTGGAGCGATCTCAACCAGGCGTTCGTTGTCACCGACGACGACGCAATGCCCATTCTCAAGACGGTTGTCATTTGTCCCGGCGCCGTCTTGGACGCGACAGGTGGAGCCATCACCATTGATGGACAAGGATTGGTGACCCTTCAGTGTGGTGACCATGGACTTGTAGAAGACAGTTGTGTCATTCAAGGCGGCGACCGCCAGTTCGACATTGTTGGCCGCTACGCGATGCTTCGAGGACTCACATTTCGAGGCGCTTCTTCGTGTGCTGTTAGCGTCGAGACAGACATGCCAGGACCGGCTACACCACCCGACACAGTCTTTGAGCAATGCCTCTTCGAAGACAACTCGTCGGGAGACCTTGCTCTGGCAGCGGCTGCTGTGGTGTACAATGGTGGACACGTTCGATTCGAAGACTGCGTTTTCAGGGGCAACACGGCCTTTGAAGGAGCGATTGATGTCCACGGTGGCACCGCATCGTTTGATAGCTGCGTATTCGAAAGCAACGTAGCAACGGGCGACACGAATTCGCTTGGCGGAGTTGTTTATGCCTACGGTGAGAATGGAAGTGCCAACATCACCAATTGCTGTTTCGTGGACAATGAGGGAATTTCCCTAGTATTTCTACGAGGCGGTGCTACGATCCTCCGAAACGTCAACAACTACGGAGACAACACCATGCAGGTTGGCTGCAACGGGATTCTGGACGATGGAGAAAATATGTGTGGAGAATTTTCAGCCAATTCTTGTGGTCTCACCACGCCAAGTGCCACGCCCAGCTCTCCTCCAAGCGCGATCCCGAGTTTGGTTCCCAGCTCTGGTCCCAGTGCGCTTCCAACAATGTCGAAAGCACCAAGCAATGCTCCCTCATCTTCTCCTTCCTCTGCACCGTCCTCGAATCCGACCAGCTCAAGCAAGCCAAGCAGTGATCCATCTGTTTCCCCGTCCGCGACGCCATCTGGGTCACCGTCGTTTGATCCTTCGAGCTCACCAAGCGTCTCTGCTGAGCCCTCCTTTGGTCCAACTGCAATGCCAAGCAGTGCTCCCTCTATGTTTCCTGCAATTTATCCTTCTGGGTCGCCGAGTGCTGTCCCATCGAAGAAGCCCTCGCCTGCTGTCGATGTCATCTCTCCTGTGGCCCCGACCCCGACCAAGGGCCCAACCAATGCCCCAGAAACGACACAGGCACCCACACCTCAGGGGAGCAATCCAGGACAAGGCCGTAATAGCGACAAAAGCGGGACCGCCTCGTCCATGTCCCTTCAGATTCTAGCTTCGGTGGGTGCAGTCGTGCTCACAATTGCTTTTGTGTAAAGAGCCGAACAGCAGCAATATGGCCGACATCGGCTTGTCAGTGGCGGACGAGTCAGCAGGTTGCAAGCGCTGCTGAATGCTGAATGATGATTCAATCCGTTTGGTTCCCAGAAACAGTACCAGTACGGTTTCACCGTGGATAGTGTTTAAGAATTAGTCAATACCAACAAAACTCAATATTCCAATTCCCAGATGTATATAAGTACACCGGTCAAACGGTATACCAGTATCGGAGTGTCAAAGCGTGGAGACTTGCGTCGAGCTTGGACGTGTTTGCTGTGGTGAGAGGCGAGAGGCCTTCTAAAAAATGAGCAAACGGTACCGGTACCGGTACCGCTAGAACTGACGTCAGTTTCGAGTCGAAGTTGCCAGGCATCCGAGATCGACTACCTGTATCTCGGGCACACGTTTCGTCCATACAGGTAGACTGTGAGATCTTCACACGATAAGTTCTTGAATCGATATCTTGTGGGCTACTCGAGAGCTACTTTCAGTGACCTACAACATCAGCATGGATCAAAAGCCTATGCAAATTGATCCACTCCAAGTGAGCTTTAGAGCAATAACACTAGTAATGCTTGCTTCAAAGCCCAACTTGGTGTGCCTTCTAGCTCTAGCACCATAGGCACAGTCACAGGCTAGTCCACATGAGCTGATGTTGTAGGTCACTGAAAGTAGCTCTCGAGTAGCCCACAAGATATCGATTCAAGAACTTATCGTGTGAAGATCTCACAGTCTACCTGTATGGACGAAACGTGTGCCCGAGATACAGGTAGACGTAGTGAAGCTTCGCGCGAAAAGGGCGCATGCACCTCTGCTGCAGCCCCGATTCCTCACTTTTGTTCTTTTCTTGGATCGATCGATCTTTGTGAAGAAGCAGCCCACTTACCCACCCTCTAACCTATTGTAAATTGATTGCTCCTTAGATGGAGGTTCTATGGATCAAAAGCCTATGCAAATTGATCACTCCAAGTGAGCTTTAGAGCAATAACACTAGTAATGCTGCTTCAAAGCCCAACTTGGTGTGCCTTCTAGTTCTAGCACCATAGCACAGTCACAGGCTAGTCACATGA
>CAICTM010002252.1:0-16566 GCA_903772945.1 Seminavis robusta
ACCGTATACGATAACCGTTCGATCAACCAGTCAAAAAGCTCCGGTTACTGGTTATCGGTTATTCAACCAATCAAAATAAATATGACCGGTTACCGGTTATCGTATCGATGACCGGTTAATAACCGGAAATGACCGGTTAATAACCGGTAACCAATCGAAGCGGTTCGCGAACCCTGATTGGATCCCTTCGATTCTCTGGTACCAGTACCGGTACAATGACCGTTTACACGTTACCGTCATGTGGCCTTAACCTTAAATAATGTCACACGTCAACCATTGAACTTCCTTCTTTTTCGATCTTTGCCAAAAGGCGACGACGAACCCGAGACGCTGCATGTCATGCATCGATCCATGCCAGCAGAATGATATCAAATGGAATCGAATCAGATATCGGCACAATTATTTAGTATTTGTTTGCACAATTGACTCATTATTTGCTAATAGCACTCGCCTCCAGTCCAATACTACGGTAATAGCCAGCTAGCAATATAGTATCAATTATTGTCAGGATGAAAGACGGAAAGAGCACTAGATGTACTCCCGATGAGGAAGATCACGCTCAGGGCGGAAATCGTTCCCTTGGCAAAGATAGCGGAAAGGCATCAGAAGGACTGTCACTCGACCCTGTCATCAGAGATACTCTGATGAAAAGAGCCGAGGCAGAAGCTGCACAACGGAAAATGGATGAAGGAACGACCATTGCCAGAGCGTTCAAAGACAAACAAGCCGTCAAGAAAACAGTCACCAAGAACAATACTAATTTGGGGGCCAATCCACAGTTGCCAAAAGGCACAGGGAAACCCAAACAAGAACAACAAGATGAACAAGAAGAAATCATGCAAATTGTGGCAGATCAGGCCAGTTTAGCGGTCGCCGAACATCTCAATGCCAAAGAAGATATCCGATGTCAAGAAAAACAAAACACTGCTATTATTAGCGACCACCACCTCATGCAGTTGGCAGTAGAAATCACTGAAGCGGACAAATGCGACGGGATACAGCTTACAATTCAGCTTTACAGCTTTATAAATTGCGGGCCTATTCTAGAAAATAATCAATAACTGCTCACTTATTTGGAAATACAAACTTTACATCTCTTAGATCGTTAGATTAATCAATCCACAATGGTATTGTCGCATGGTAGCATGCGAGGTTATGAGATGTTACTCATTCTTATTCTTATATGTCTATCCCTTATGGTTGTCAATGGAATGAGCTATCCCTTGGTGCAGAGTCCTGAGTTTCCTCTCATTATCTTCATCGGTAGTCCTTCCCCTTATTGCAACTTGATCTGTCGATTGGATCCATATGATCCCTTTGTCGATACCTTGGATTCGCTCGCAAGCAATCCCCTTTTTGTTGATTCGCTCGTAAGCAATCCACTTGTTCCCCTTGTTCTTTATCCTTTTGTCGATCGAAATCGCGATGAGGATCCTATTATCTTGACGACTCGGCTTGTGTGTCATGCATTGAGTCATGCTTCCGGAGCCACTTTACCCCCTATTATTGGCCTTTCCTCCGGTATAGAGAATCTGTTTTTGCGGATAGTACACTTAACCTCCTGCATATACCCGGCAATGAATCATAATTTTAGTTTCGAGAACGGACTCCAAAATGAGGCCTTGTTGGTTATTTGCAAATTTTGAAAATGAAAAACCTCCCAAGGTTATAGAAGCAAGTTGGAATTCTTACCTTGGTATTTCAACCAAAGGGTGAACGGCAAAAAGATTTGGTGTCGCGATAAAAAAATATCAATCAAAAAGTGGTCTAATTAGAAGTACTTTCCCCGCTTTTATCAAATTCTCTGGTTAAAAAAATCCTAGTTGATACTTACTTTCTCTAAGGGATTAGCAAATGATTGCTTTAAGGAAGTATATAACCCCTTTCATTTAGCGGTTTTTCATAATGACCGTGCTTGCTCCATTGTGGTTCTTTCTGCCTCTTCAAATCTCGTTTAAATACAAATCAAAGACAGTTGCATGGCAGATGGGTAGATGCTCACTTTTCTTCTCCGTTCTTTGTTGTTAACTTTCGAGATTTTCTCTCATTTATTTTTTTTGGCAAGGACAAGGAGTTATTGGTGTTAAGAAAATGGTGCAATGTTTTTTATCGTATTGTGGTTCAAAAAAATCAATTGCTATTGATGTCGTATTTTGCCGGGAATTATCACAGAAAACGTAATGACCATTTTCTCCAAAGGGAAATACTTCTGTTGTGAGCCCATCCCAACTGTACACTATTCTTCAAAGTACCTAAATGAGATGATCATCATAGGTAATGGTAGATGTCACCAAAGAGAATAAAAATAATTTTACCTGTTCATTTATCAATTCAATAGTCCATCTTGTAATATATAGGGGATCTTAGATTGTTGAGAGTACTTTTTTTCTGTTTCCTGCCCCAGGCAAACCAAACAAACTGTTCTTTAAATACTTTGTTAATGGGCCGCTGGGGTTAAATCTGATGTCTGCTGCTTATCTTGATGGAAACTACATGACCAGTGCGTCCAAAGTCAATTCTATGGGTATTGTTTCTGGCATGTTGTTCTATGGTAGCAACTGCTTCTGAATTAATATCCTTGAGTCATATCAAAAGCCTTTGGCAAACTAGGGTGCTACCTTCTCCGGCCGGAATGAAGCACTGCCTCCCCCATAATACTTCGCATATATTTTTTTCGAAGGCAACAGATTTTTGCCATTAGATTTTATGGTCACCAAGCCAAACCACCTACTTCTGGCAAATGCGGAAAAAGGTAGTATTATTTCATTAGAAATAATAGGAGGGTTATCCAAAGTAAGCGTTTACCAAATTCTGAATCTTGCTTAATCCGGATCAAAAAAATCAAAGCCGCCTACTATTTTATTATCCTCATCTTCAACACCTATTACAAATAAAAAGAATTGTTATTAGAGGTTGATATTTTGCTAACACAGCGCAAACGTGTTTAAAGAAAATTTTGGCTTTTCCTTCCTTTTAACGCTATCGGATACTAACCTGGTTTTTTTTGTCATAAAAACTATTTTCATCATTATGCGCTACACGACAATTTCTTAACCAACAGGCGTTTTATTAAAATCAATAGTTCCTTTTTGGTCACAATAGTGCTAGCTAGCCTGAGCAGTGGGCATTACCACCCAATCCGCATGTTAACATGGTAAGGACGAGTAATGGTAAAATGAATAATATCTGCAATGTCTTCAGGCTCTAAAGGTTGAAAACCTTGATATACTTTTTTCAGCCCTATTGCATCTCCTTTAAATCTCACGTCACTAAATTCCCGTTTTCCCACCAGACCTGGGTTAAGCGGCTCCAACTCGAATGCGCATATGCATTTAGTCGCATCCGCATTCCCTTGATTGATTTGCATCCACTGCATGCTTGCTTGCACAATACACATTTCCTTTGGGGTATCTTCTTTGCCAGCGGTAGAACGCAATGTTATATATGACCAGATTTAACGCTTTAACCAATTTGTGGCACTTATGCCTTTGAAAACATATAGTAGACCTTTAACATTAATGTCAACATACATTCCCAATACTCCAAACTTCTTCATCAATGGTATCTAGACCATGCGCATTCCGCGATTTTAGAATTAAAAATATCTAATTGGGAAAATGGAGTTGGTAAGGTTTTCCCCCCCCCCCAAATTAAAGCTTTAAAAAAGCTTCTTTGTCCTTACATCAAAATTAAGGGTATGAAAATCCGTAATTTCTTCCTAAATATTCTTGAAGCGTACCAGTCTTTCTTGTCTACGTCCAACAAAGAATTATTAAAAACCTCATGTTTAGCCAATAGCTCTGCAGTTGCCTTGCCCTATGCACTATGGTTGCTCCCAGTAATTAAAATGTTTGTGTCTTTTCCAATATTCCTAATATTCCTTTTTTTAAGGTACGGGATGCCTCCTTTCGACTTGAAAGCCAAAAACGTGAACCAATCTGTAATACTCTAAATTCTATTTTGCCGCTGCTTTTGGGCAAGATAGGGCAAATTCTATTTCCTTATTGGCTGTGCCGATTACTCGGATGTGAACTTCTTTTGGCCGGGTGCCTTTTATCCAATGCCAAAAGAAGCTGACCCTCTTCTACATTATATTTTCTGACAAAGAACATGTTATTGGTTCCCTATAATTCATCTAGTTTAGCTCATTTATCCTCTCTATTATTCACTACGCACACGTTACTCCAAGCCATACCATGGCAACGTCCATTTAGCTAATGGCAAATCATAAGTGACACCATCATAACAATTGGAGCATCGTGCGACAAAGAAAATTCAACTTGATTGCCCAACAAAACTGGAATTTGCCTTTTTCTAGCATTGTGATTTGCGTAAGGGGTGACATTAGATAGCCGCCAAAACCCCAAAAAAACTGGTTTTTTTAATCTTGCCGCTTTCCCAGCAATTGAATTGATGGCCCTCGGGCGGCAATCCTCAAGAAGGAATTCCAATAAGCGGACGGTGGTCTGTTAACAATAACAAATCTCAAATACTTCTGTGCTTCACATTTTTTTAAAGGGAATTCTTTCGGCAGAACATACAAATAAAATATACTCCTTGTTGTATTCATAATGTCGCGAAACGATTATCCCTGCCAGATGTCATTTGAAATTCCACATTTAGAATTCAATTGAATGGAAAAGACCTTTCTATTCCACTTTTCAGTATAACGCTTTGGCCCAAAATCAAGAATCTGTACCATAATCCTTCCATAAATATCGGCTTTATGCGTCAAAAGTTTGTAAGGAACCATTTTTCTACACAAAGGAGCATTAACATCAATCATCTCCTTTTTTGGAATGTTTTTTGCCCAACTTCCCCGCAGGTCATAGGCGCTGCTATATCCATTCTGGAAATAAAGATAATCGTATCTTGCATATCGAAGTGAGTATAAAATTAAACCCTTAAATAATTCACAAAACTGGGCTTCAGCGTTTTTAACCATTAATTACAGACGGATTTATAAATTAATTTTTTCATTTTGGGAGCACTTCTTAGGAGAAAAACATCGAAACATTAACACATTACGATAAAAGTTTATATTTTGGAAGAAAACTACTATTGATTTAGTGCCTGGTGAATGAAAAAATTGTAAGGAAAGTGCTTTTTATGACTTGCTTACGCTTGAGATGAATAAAGCTATTGTTGGTCAAAGACAGCATGGTAGAAAGACTGTTAATTGGTCTTTTGGGCCAAGGGTCATATTCTTTTAGAGGTGTTCCCCGGTATTAAGCAAAAACATGTAAGCCATTAATACCTTGGCGAAAGGCGTAAAAAGCAGATTTTAGCAGATCCCAGTTTACAAACCGGGACCTTTTTGCCAGCCAGAGTTTTTGTAGGAACCAATGATGCTACAACATGAAAGGAAAATGATTTTTCCATTAAAAGAGGACCTATTTTTGCCACTTTGTTTTAAGCTTAAGATGAGATTACAGGAGCTCTCTGACAAAAGTAGCAGAGTCCCCGCCCTTTGCTTGAAGCCATGCAAGGAAAACAAGTAACTATAGGAGATGAGACTTTTAAGTTGAATTCCCCATTCTTGGTAATTGGCTATACCACAACCACCCGTTGAGCCAAGAAGGAACCTATGCCTTTGCTGAAGCTCAGGTGGATCTTTTTATGTTGAAACAGTTATTGACTATCAAAACTTAACGAGGAACAACTTAATCATGTGCGTCACAAATCCTCTGAGTGGCGCTAATGAACCTATAAACCCCAGTTGTAACCTTAAAACAGATTTTAAGTGCCCAAAAGGCGGTTCGCGAGGTTTACATGGAATGAAAAAATAGAAAAATACATTTTGGATTTGGTGTTCGCTACTAGATATCCAGAAAAATACAACTTGAAAATCTAAACCCCTAATCAGTTTTGGTTGCCTCCCCTAGGGGAAGTATCAATTTTAGCAACGCCTCCAGTGCTATGCATTTAATTTAAAAGAAGAGGATATGTTGTTCCAGAGATGTAAGAGCCGTTGTTTCTGATGTGTTAAGGCCATCGTATTGGAATAAACCTATGAAGCTGAAGCGAGATCTCATCTTGGGAATTCGAAGAGTTGATCCGGGTACGAGTACACCCACTTCCTCTGGTTTGACAGTTGAACAGTTTTCGGGATGTGGTTCCTACAAATCTGCATCACTAATACTGGACAGCTAACACTGTTTTGCTTACAGATGGAACAAAGAACTAACTTAGAAAGTACGTAAATTGAGATAAAGACGAGCACGTCTTTTTCGTGACCCCTTATCATTTTGGTGGGGAATACTGGTTGCCACCTTCTTATTTGCTCTGGTTGGCCCTTTAAAAGGAAGGGGTATGACCATTTGGCCAGCGAAGTTCGTCAATATCAATTTGGAGATGAATGTTAGAGGCAAGTATCGACTGGAACGTTACTGTTGACCGCGCCCGTTACATTACGAGCTTATATAAAGGTATTTGAAGAGGAGAGGAGAATTGAAACCATAGATGTTGATGTGGATGGTTGATGTTAGTTTCGGTTCGAAACCTTTTTGGAACTGAACCCCAATTCAATTTAAAAAGGGGTAATTACAGAATAATCCTCTGCCTACATTGGCTTTTTCTGTCATTAATCATGAACAATGATCAACATTTGTAGGTTTTGACTTTTGTTTAGTCCTTGAATGAGGTGGATTTAAATTTGTTTTGTGACCCTCCGTTCAAAAAGGGAAAAAGTCAATGTCTTGGATCGCGCATTAATACGTGGCTTTTGGAATTCACGAGGCCAGTAGAGACTCCAATATTGCGGAAGCGTTAAAAGTTCTTACCAATGTGATGAGAAAAAAAGCCATTGTTTTTTGGTGTTAGTTCTTGATTTTATATCAGATGGTTATGATACACTTTTTGCCGCATTATTGGCAATAAGCATGGATGTAATGGTATTAGAAGTTTTGAATGAGCCTGTGATAGACATCATTCCCAATTTTAGGAATGGTGCAGAATGCAAGATGCAGAAACAGGGGCATTGCAATTGGTGAATACAAGGTCTAAAAATACGTTCGGCATATCGGCCAATTCCATAAGATTAAAGTTGATGTTATTTTCAGGATTCCTTTACCGAAATCTGTTGTGGCGTAATACATTGCCGTGTAGGATGAGTTCGTAAAAAAAATTGTTTGGGCAGCTTTTTAAACGAAAGGGGATAATGAAACGGTGAAAATAGTAAGTTAAACATAAAGGTTGGGGGCCCACTTGGGAGTTTAGGAATGTTTTTTCTGATCATTCCTAATCTGTTCACACTATCGCTTTTTCCCAATCAAAGGTGTCATCAGAGATAGATACCACTCTATTTAAAATAGAGAACAGATCAATATACAAAATTACCGTTTGAAAACTGATTCTACGGTCGGACATTGTCGCATTCCTGAGGAGACTTCTCTCCTCTTAAAGAAAGTGTTGAGCATAAATGATGGATCCGTTAAAACAAAAATAAAGTACCCTCCAACGCATTTATGCTTACCAATTTGACAGGCGCATACACACCATCCTCCCAAAGAATAGAACTGAAATGAGGCAGCCTTTTTTTAACAGATTTGCTTTTCAAAATAAAAGTAGGCGAACACCCTTTGGGTCAAAAAAACAAGTTCTGCGAAACGCGTGAGTCTATACAACTAAAGAATATTGCCAAAAGGTATTGAACGGTTGTGGTTTCTGTTACTTTGTGCCAAAAATTTCTATCTGTCTGATTTGGCTCTACTAAAACGGCTTGTTCCCTTCCTTAAGAGTTCCAATGCTGTGTTAGGGTTTTAATTGCGGCTGTGTTTCTTTAGTCTGTGTGAATCATATTGTAGCATTTTTTATGTCGATTAATGTCTTAATTTGAAAAAATTGAATATAACTATCAGGGTTTTCAAACCATTCCTCTTTCGGAAATTTAGTTTATTCCTATGTTCTTTTTCTTTGCTTTTCTGGAAAAAATCTTCCAGAATTTCTCGATAATTGTCATTATCTAAGTAGCGTGTCTTTCTTTACATCCAATTCAAGATATGAATTTTCAGGGAAAGGACCTATCCAGCTCTAAGGATGGCTCCCTTTATGTTAAAGAAAGTTACTTCTTCCGCTAAGGTCATTTTTATCTTATGGGCACCATTATCTTGGTCTTCAATGTGCAAGAAATGAGGAATTTTGGTAACTTTTAATCAAGATGGACAATAATACCTACACCTAATCCAGTTCCAAATCCTATCAATTAAATCAGTAAATTACAATACCTACTACGGTAACTACAATAGGGACAAATTGTTCACCCTAAATATACATCTTTTTGAATAATCCTGGTTTTGCCATTTATATCCACTATAAAGAGAATGCGGCTAATACGGATAAAGGAATCATATTTTAGCAACTTTGGAATAGCATCACTGAAAATCAAAAGGAAAAACCATGAATAATAGCCGATGCCTTGCTTCTTACCTCCAGATTGTATGTTTGCCGAACTACGAACATTACGGTATAGGGTAAACTCCTATTCATACCAGAAATACTGTTTCCAATTCCTTGCGGCCAATAATTCCTTGTGGTTGGTAGTTCTTTTATAGGGATCTAATTGTCAGTTGCTTCAACGCACAATAGGTTCCAAACTGGCCACTAAGGCAATTGTAAAGCGGTTAAATCCAAATTTCTGGGGCTTCCAATACAGCAAAGTTTGGGAAAACCTTAAAAGATTTTCCAAAAGACTCAATACTATCTGGATGAACATTACTAAATGATTTACTGAATATAGCCAAGGACTCATTGGTCCTTTGTGAAAATAAAAATATAGGGATTCCGACAACAACGGCTACCCAAAGGACCTTGTACAATTGAAATACTTTCTTGATTTTTTACTTATACCTTATCCCACAAATGAGAATAAGTTAATGCGAATTGGCAACAATGGTTGGCACGGGACTAATAAAATTAAAGGTATTTATTGATTTTTCACTGAGGTATTTTCTCCATCTACTTGAAAAAGCAAAATCTCCCTCTGGATCTTGATCATAGCCAAAAAGTGTGGAATCTGTTTTAGAATAATAATAATCCAATTTCCTGTAAGCATGCTTTAATAACGGACGATGGAGTAATACGCGATCCCCCAGCTTTGATATATAAGAGTAGCTAGGATGATTTTGGATAATACCCCAAGCACAACGGCCACGCGGAAATTGTCAACCCGCAGCCAGGGCAGTTATTGCGGTCATACTATTGCGAGCGCCAACCAGCTGCGCGGGACCTACTTACGCCAATTTGAAAACCACTAAGAGTCCCACGATAATGTCCAAACCGACGATACCGCACCTTAAGCCAGAAAATAAGGGAGCTCCCCACGGCAGGGCTAGTGCACCCAAACCAAAGTGGTAATGCCACGAAAAAACACGACACACACTGTGCTGGCAAGTCATTTTTAAATACTTGAACATGATAGTTAAAATAGTTGTCTTCAGAATGTATTTGTGAAGACAGTTAGAAATTGATTAAAGCCCAACGGAAGGTATTAACAAATTCCGGGGGGGGGGGATTCAACTTTAAAATCTGGTTGAAAAAGAGTATTCTGTTACAGCCTTTGATTAGGGTTTTGAAAAACATACTATCTGAAGAAGTAAAACTGCTAGAAACGATTTTTTCATCAAACTTTTCTCAGACTCTTTTTCTTTGCTCTTTTCTTCTTCATGTTATCCATAAGAAACAATGATATTCATAATTCGTTTATCCAAACACGGAATAAGACGGTGCCAATATGGAAAATATTAGCATACAGCATAAGAGAAAAGGCTGATTGTTTTTAGCACCGTGTTGTTTTAACGGCAAAAAAAATAATAGTAAAAAGCTATTAGTTTTGTGTTAAAAAAATCTAAAAATTCTTTCAACAATCTTAGATTTTCGTCAAGTACACCCAGTTTGACCATCTGCCATCTATTTTTCCAATCATTGAGTTTTCAAGCACGTTGACCTTTGTTCCTTCATGCAATGTAAAGACAACTTCACTGTTGTTTGTTTGGCTCCGAAGTGGATTTGATTTCTTTGCTAGATAATCGCTGGATTGTTCCGTTTTTAAAGTCTTGGTACTGTAAAATAGGCAATTAAAATACCTTACCACTCCAAGTATTAAAGACATTACACTGGCAATAAAAGCAATTCGTTTTTTGTTGTGCAAAACGCAAGAAGAAATAGATAGATAGCCAAAAACAAAATATAATGATACGGCCAAATATGCCCATTGATCAGGATATAAATGTTACAAAATCACTATACAGTTGAGCAAATGTCTGTTTTGGGGCATTTTTTCGACCAGCGTCTAACCTCATATTTGGGCATAATCCCAGATTGTTTAGTATTTCGCCATCATTTGTTTTCAGAGAAGTGCCTTCTCATAATAATAGATACTCGGCCTATGGCATTAAGTTTATAATGGCAATTCCTAAATTGAAAATAAAGCTCCGCAGAATGTTCTCCGTTTTTAAGAATCTGTTCATACTTTCAATCGCTTTCGTGTATTCACCTTTATTATAGTTTTCCGTAGCAGCTGTAAAAAGAGAATTGCTTTGGGAAATTCCAAAATAGAATGAAGACAACAGATTAAAATGCTAGTGTTTTTGTACTCATAATTGTTTGTCCAATTTAGAGATTACTTCACTAGCCTTTATCATTAGTCATTCTGCATTTGTACATCGGAGAATGGCTGTAACGTGCCATTTCACAATTCTTGAGAAGCCCAATAAACCCTTCTTGTATTCTCCGTGCTTTACTTTCTTTTCAGTGAGAATGGCGGTTGATTTTTTCCTTACTAAATTCGGAAGTTTCAATCTTCAATTTAGCTTTTAAATAATTATTGAAGTCCTTTTCTAATGCTACGTAAAACGCTTCCTTATTTCCCAGTTCTTTTTTTGCAGTATAAAAGGTATTTTTGGCAAGCTTATTGGCACGTTTTATTTTGTTTCCTGCCACATCACTAGCAATAGCTTCTCTTTCTTAAAAGAAAATACAGCAATCGGGATTAATAACAATGGAGCAAAAAGCATGAGGTTAAAAGCTATTTGAACAAAGAAGTAATTTGTTTCCTATTTTACTCAAATTTGGGCTCAGTTTTTATAAAATGAAATTGTTTTCCGGTGGCAACTACAAATTGTTGTTACTAGATGAAGAGATTACTGTTATCTGTGGATGACCTACTGGCCTTCCATTACTTCAATATTTATTTTCTTCTGAATTCAAAGTAAACATATTTTTTGAGGTCTTTTGATTGAAATAACTGAATGAAATACTTTGGTATGGGGTATTTACCTCTGAATGGATGGAACTATTGTATAATTGTCTGCAACCTTACCCTCCATTCCAGAAATATTTGTTCGCACGTTTTCATCAAATTCTGGTTCATATACTTCAAGTGCACTTGGTAATTCTGGTTCTGGAAGTTGAAAAAGCTTAGATTTCCTTTCCTGACACTTCCACTTTTGCTTGAAGTGGATTTCTGAAGCATTCAATTGCCTTTACTGGCTGTTACGGAGAATTCAAAATCACCAACCCGCTCCGCCAAAATTTACTGGCCTGCCAACTTCGGGCAAGGGTTTTACATTTAAGGTGCGCCTACCAGCAGAAACTGTTTTGCTGGTTTGGGTGTAATACGTCCTCCAAAAAATCTCTCCTATTTGTTGGAACATCTACAAAATTTCAAGTGAAAGAGGTTCAATTTCCAAAACTCCCAAATTTTTGAGGATATAACACTACTCTTTTTAAAATAACAAAACGATAAGGCTTGCCCTGATAAGTTCCATTTTGTGCGGTAATGTTAGTTACAGGAATGTCCTGCTCCAAAAATGTTGTATTTGGGATTATCCAAAGGGCGATAATTGTAACACTTATGGATGGACTTACATAGAGTTTGTACACTACGGTCACAGCTTCATTTAGATATGGTTTCCCTTGGAAACTTCTGCAACAAATGGAGACTTTCATCTGCTACATCTTCAAACTGTTTTTTTCGTCACTTGGTTTATCCACGGCGCCAGTCACCTCTACTGCTTTGGGTAAGGTCTTATACGTTTCTCCGCTAATTTCTATCGTAGCCTGTTTTATGGTAAACCTACCCCTTGCCGTAGGCCACTAAAATATTAAGAATAGGATTTTTGAGAAACTTCGCTTAACCATTGATCCATGAAGAACTAATGATTGTGAGGCCCCATGACCACCTTAAAACCTTCAAAAGGAGAGGGCTAAAGTATCTCCATCTTTTGTTTCATGGTGAATTCTACTCTAAGGCGTCATTTATACCCAACTTTCTTTGCTGAGTTTTATTTCAAATGAAACCTCATTTTCTTGGGCATAAGAAGAAACACCCATAATTTAGGGTTACGCTTAAAACAAACAAAATTTTGTGGCATAACTATTACATCACCAATTTCTCATTTTTAATTTTTTTACCCTTAACCTTTTTGGCTTCCATTTTTCTTGAACCTTCTTCTCTTCGTTTGCATTGCCTCTAACAAATTTTGAATCTGCTGTTTAGAAAGGTTGATTTGGTCTTGGTTCTGTTTTTGTTCTTCGGGCTGATCTCCTTCATTGGGCTTTTTTTCTTGTTCTTTCTTTTTATCTCCGTCTCCTTCTTTGTTCTCCTCAGGCTGGTTTTCTCCATTATCACCCTCATCGCCTTTATCCTTGTTTTCATCTTCATTCTGTTCTCCTTCATTATCTTTTTATTTCCCCTTCGTCGTTCTGGTCTTTATTCTTGTCTTTTTCGTCCTCTTGGTCTTGCTTATCCTTGTTGTCCTCGTTTTGGTCGTTTTTCTGTTCGTCCTGTTGCTTTTTTAGCATTTCTTTAGCCAATGCCAAATTGTAACGGGTCTCTTTCGTCCGAAGGATTATTTCTTATGCTTCTTTTATAGGCTTCAACCGCTTTTTGGTATTCTTTGTTTTTCATAAAAACATTGCCATGTTATGAAAAGACTTGTGTTTATCCGGCTTTTTCAGAAGCGTTTCACCTGCTTGTTTAAAGCGACCAAAAGCTTCTCCGTAACTTTCCCTATTATAATAAGCTGTGCCTAGATTAAATGGGGGCCACAGCGTTTTCCCACTTTTGGAAATAGCTCTTCTATAATCAGATTCTGCTGTGGGAAAGTCGTTTTCGGTTAATTGTTTTGTTTGCTTCCCATGTAAGGTTCGTAGATGTTTTAAGAGCCTTTTCAGCTTCTTTTGCCACTTCCGTTTCATCCTGCGCTTGTGTGGTGAATCCAACAAAAAGTAGCAGGCCAAACATCAATCCTATTCTTATACATTTTTCATGCTCATTAAAAGATTAAGTTTTTCAACCATTTTGTTTTTTCTGTCCAGAAGGAAGATATCCAAAAATAAAAACAAAAGCCCCAAGCCCAAGAACCATTGAAACTGGTCTTTGTACTCAGCAAATTGCTTGCTTCAAATTCTTTCTTATCCATCTGGTTCAATTGGTTCCTTGATATATTCAAACAGCATTTTTCTGTATTAGATCCGTCATATATTCTCCATTGCCCTCACTTGCTATTTCTGACAGGACGGATTCATTAAGTTTATTGATTACCACTTCACCTTTGTTGTCTTTTTTTAAGCTTTCAACCGACACCGTTCCTTTTAATTGGAATTGGCGAACCTTTTGGTTTCCGGACACCTATGGTAAAAATGCGGATACCATTGTTTGAAGCGTTTTCAACGGCATCGATGTGGCTCGTTTCAGAATGATCTTCTCCATCTGAGACAATGAAAAGCACTCTATTGGTCTGCTCGGTATCATCATAATAGGTTGCTAGCCAAATCTATGGCCGCGTTGATGGCAGTTTCCTTGGGATGAAAGCATATTGGTATTCATACTTTGCAGAACATTTTTGGCCGCACCGTATCCAGTGGTAATAGGTAATTGAGGGTAGGCTTGCCCTGCATAGGCAATAAATACCAATCGATCACTGGCCCAATTGGTTTATGATTTCTTGAAATTAGCCTTTTTGCCTTTTCCAATCGGTTTGGCAATATCCTCAGCCAGCATACTTTTGGAAAACATCCAATGCAAAAACAATGTCCACACCTTCAACGTTTGACAGTTTCTAGTTGTTCCAATTTTAGGGTTTACAAGTTCCAACGATCAAAAAAGTTAATCCTAATAGAAGAAGTATTTAGTTTTAAGGCAGATTTAAAACTTGATCTATTGGACCAACCCTTCTTAATAGTGTATAATCTGCAAAATGACGCTGGGTTTCTTTTTCCAGACCTGAAGAAAGAAAAAAGCCAAAACCATTACCGGGAATGGCAAGCAGTTAGAAATACATTTTTCGTCAAGTTGAATCATTCTTCCTTTTTAAATAAAGCTTTTAAGATAGAGTTGCGAAGCCCCCACTCAACAACAGCAAAGCTCCTGCCAAAAATATCAATGGCCTAAACTTTTCCTCATATTTATAATACTTAAACTCTTCAATTTCAGTTTTTTTCCAGTTTATTTTATTTCGTCATAAATCTCTTCCAACTTTTCATTATCGGTTTGCCCTAAAATACTTTCCGCCTGTGGCCTTGGCAATTTTCTTGCAGCAAACTTTTCATCAATTTCTACTTGACGCATTCCAAACCTGAAAGTGCCATCTCGGTTATAGGCAACAGGAGACAGTGCATTACCATTGTTCCTAAACCTATTTGTATATGTTTTTTTACCAAATTCCACAGCTAAATCCGCAGCCGTATTTGGTTCAATAAAACCTGAGTTGTTTACACCATCGGTCAACAGAAATAATGACCTTGCTTATAGCCTTGCTTTCTTTTAATCTGTTGACTGATGTTGCCAATCCCATACCATGGCTGTACCATCTTCAGTTCACCGTAGGTGATTTCCTTAAGGCTCTCAAGACAATTGACTTGTCGCTGGTTATGGGGGTTTTGGTATAACTTTCTCAGCATACCCTACTAGTCCAATACGATCGTTTAGTCGCTGTTGAATAAATCTCCAGCAACTTCTTTAAAGTGCAGAAAGTCTATCTGGTTTTAGGTCCCGGGCCAACATACTGAAGAGACATCTATTGCCATAACAATATCTATACCCTTAGTGGTTTTGGTTCTAGTGGAAATATTCTTCTGTTTGAGCCTTGCCAAAGCCATAATTAATAGCGGAAAGAGCCAAGAGTCTTATTATAAAAAGAACAGGTTTTAATTGGAAGCCAAGCTACTTACGGAAAATCCTTTTACACTGGAAATCTTAGAGATGCAAAGCTCATCTTTCCGTTTAAAAAAATACCACAGCAAAGCCGAGAACAGAAGGAGCAACCAAAAAAACTGAGGATTTGCAAATTCTATATTTTCAAACATTTAGGTCTGTGTTTTTACGTCTAGGTTGCTCAATATTCTACTCACTATCTGTTCGGCATAGTCATCACCATCTTCCCAGGTAATCATTACCTGTTGCATAAATCCTTTTCCTCCAAAGAAAGAATGGTATACTTTGCCTTTTTTGATTTGTCGTTGAGAGGGTTTGTTAATGTTTTCCGAACCGAATGTCTTTAGACCTTGTACTTCCAGATTTAGTGGTAAATTCTTCTGTTTGGTAATAATATTTTTTTACTCCAAAACTTTCAAAAGTACCTAAGTAAGTTCTAATTCAGCATCAAGTCGGGGTCTTCTTGTTCTTTGTAGGTGACGGAACGGTCGCAACGGAAAAGACTCCTACATAACTTCCATATGTGAAAGTTTGTAATTTCTTTAATTAACTCCTGAGCTTCTGGAGGCAATTCCACATTCTTGACGTATTAGTACATCTGGTGTTTCAATTTCAATGGGATAAGCCATAAGAACTGGACACCCATTCCCCTTCCAATAATTCTTTTGTAGGATAACCAAAAACAATTCCTTTACCTCTTTTAAACCATAATAGCAATGGAAAGGCCACTTAAATAGCAGAATTCCAGCAAATATAGCCGCCGCCCAATAGATTTTTTTTTACGCTGTTTTTTCTTGGCGGAGCTCCTCCAAGTATTCTTCAGTTTGAAGCAATTCTTCCTCGGTGGGTTCTGGTAACGCATCATGCGTCTTAACTACTATTTGCTCTACTATTTCCTGTCTTGCCTCCGCCAACAGAAGTTGAAGGTTTGGACTTGGCAAATTTTACTAAATCTTGCGGTCTGTAATTATGTTCTGAAATTGAGTAAGGTTTCATTCATCCAACTTCAAATCTCCAGCATCTTTAAGCATTTCCAGTTTGGCAATCAATTGACCTGTCTTGCTTCTCTAAGCGGAAACATTGACATCTTCTTCCAAATAGGAGCGTACAATATCTGTTAGCTCTGAGTAATATTTTATACTCATCTTGAATTAGATATTTGGAGTTTCTCCAGTTTTTAAAGTTCTTAGTAATGCACGATCATAGGTGGTAGCAATGCTTCCTTTTCCTTTTCTGTCAATGGTTTTTCTAAAGGAAAAAACCAGTAGACCAAAACCACCAATAATGAAAAAAAGGTCAAAGTATCCAAGCACCATTTTTCCAGATTTTGGCGTAGCTTTTTTTCACTTCGATTAAAGGTTTTATGTCAAACATCTTTTGTTTGGTGGTGTCAAACCACAACGTCCGCGTAG
>CAICTM010002253.1:0-16553 GCA_903772945.1 Seminavis robusta
TAGCCAGTCTACTAGACAGTAGAGCTGGAAGGATATTGATTAAATTAGAGAAATTGTGCGTTCAAGTTCACACCTTTTCAACACATCGTACTACGGTATATTTCAATAGGGTTAGAGTTCAGTAGTTGGTGCTTCTTTTCTGTGGGGATTGAATTCCATAACGCTGACGCCCTTCATACCGGTACCTGGTACGTATCAAGCATCAGCCAAGAGGCAACGAGGCAACCGACCACTCCCTGCCCTTTGTACCACCACAGACGGCCTGCTACATGCAGAGCCCCTCTCCCTCCTCTTAACATTTAATCGACGCTTCTGTTCTTGCAAGCCCCGTTGATGCAATGATTGATGATCTTTCCATTAACATTTCCATGAGAAAAGCAGTGGTGCGGGTTCCGAAGATAAGATCGGCCTCGGAATCATGGAAGTTCGTTCATGATTTGTTCTGGACTCGACAAGGGGAACACGATTTCGTCCCCTTGTTCGCCTTTGATATCGTTTCGTCATTTGGATACTTTCTGCCTACGCGGGCAGCTTCCAAAGACCCCACACTCCTGGAATGGAAGATTTCTTGGCTACAACGAATTCTGCCGGCGTCGTGAATGGTACAGGGGTTTGATGAACAACGTTGGCATTACAGGGAGTGTCTTGTTCACTGGATTCCTTGCCCTGCAAAGATTGTCTATTGTCGCTGGTCAGAAGTCTCGGATGTGAGGCGACTTGAGAAGATTGCCTTTGGGCCTTTGGATTCCTCTATCCCGTGACCACTGGAGAGTCTGCTTGCTGGTGACATACCAATTCAACCTTTTATGAGTACGGGAATCTGCTGGATCAACCCATATCCGTTTGTCTGCGACGAAATACGATGCAAACACCTACCCCAAGCCAAAACCTGGTGCAACAACCATCCCGACTCCAGCTCGGAGGAAATTCCATCGAGGTCTGGAAACTTCATGGTCTTTTCCTTTGTGACCCATGAAAGCTCAACTGGGCAGATACAAAAAAAAGCAAGTCATTCGAAAAGCAATGCTCTTCATTTTGTATGTCCTCAAAGCAGAGGAGGAGCAGTCGGATATCAAGGATCTACTCATCAACTTTCTGTGGCCAATTCAAGGTGTTCCCTATGTGTTGGTGCACTCCATCCAATGTAGCTGAAAAACTCCTTTGCTGGGACTGCTGCAAGAAAGCGGACCAACTTCGGTTTCAAGTCGTCGCGAGTACATCGATGATGAATCCAACCACCTTTCCCACATTTCCAGCTTCCTTGGACAGCAAAAGGCGAAGGGAAAGAACTGTGCCATTCAGAGCTGCTTTGGTGGCTTGGCAGTTAGTTGGTTTCATCCACGAAAACAAAAAGGATCATATTGCTGGCCACATTTCGACAATTCCAAGCCAGCAGTTTGGGCGAAATGCAACGGGGTGATCCAGGGCGTGGTCTGGCTGAAGATCCAAACCAATGCTCCCGTCGATACCACGTATCATTTCTCATCGTGCACGGTGCCTTGGTCCGATCATTGCCCTTGTCGATGTCTGGGGAATCCATCGATATGCCATCGTCCAAGTTGAGAAGAAGCAACAGCATCCTTGAACGAGCTTGTCAAACGCATTTTCTATGATATTTGGTAGCTGTTGTCCTTCGATCCAAGGCGCGAGAAACTGACTACAAATACCACACGGGTCCCCGTTTCAATTGCCAACCCCTTGTGGCTAACACATCCTCCAAACAGCAAGGCAGTGCCCGCTGGAGGGATCATAACCAAGGAAGGATCGTGCTGTCCTTCGGTAGGAGAAGACTGACTCCAAAAAGCTGTTCCGCCCCCTGTAAAATCAAGAATGGGATCCGACAAGGGCACCAATAGAGTCAGGGCATGGCAATCCTTGTGCATGCTAAATTTCCCATTGGGGGCTGAATAGACATTCACAGCAGGTTCGCGCCTGGAATATTCGAGCTGGTTGTTGAGGAATAATTGAGCGATTGACGTCACACCACCATCCTTCTGTTTGCCAAAAAGAGTCTCCTTCAAGGAAGGACAGATCTCTTGATCGATAAAGATGAGGGCTCTTTCCAGGATTTCTTCTAGGAAAAGGGATAGTGTCTCAGGGAGACCAGCCACTGGAGCTCTTCCCCGGCTGTTTTCTCGACTCGCCGCTGCCAAGGTCGGCATTCGAACCACACATACCTGCAATGTGTGGTCCAGGGTGCAATTGTTCGACTTGTTTGTTCTTTGGGTGGTGGCTGCGGCCGACGCCAAGCGACTCAGGTACTCGGTTTCGTCTTTTGAAAGGAGACTTGTCAGCGTTATTAGGCTTTCCCCACTTTGGATTCGTTCCCCCAGAGATGACTGATGTTGTTGTGTAGCTTCCCCTTTCTTTCTTATGCAATGCTCTTCCACATGGATGTCCATGCTAGCTAGCTAGTAGACAGGGATCATTCGAAGGGCTGAAGCAAGGGCGGTGGATCCCGACGACCGCAGAAGTTGCCATTGACGATCCTTTTCGTCGCGATTATTTCATCATCATCTGAGACTGCCAACCTTCCAACTAGATATGGAATGACCGGATTGTACAAAACAAGAAAAATCGATAACAAGGGGGCAGAACCAAAGGTACCGTAGACTGACGGACAGGCATCCTTGGTGACCACACCGACGAAATAATGAGGCATGAAGCGTGATTTAGTACCAGTGGGCATCGATGCAACGAACTTGGGCGTTCTCGAGGAGAATCCAAAGGCGTTCTGGATAATCAGTCCCCATACGTGTATATGGTCCGGACTATCATCCACCCAGCCGTACGACCTCATACTACAGTAGGTATGGTACACCCAAAGGTCGAGCTTGGCCTCCTCCTCACCATACGATCGATGTCACCAGTCCAAGGCAGTCTCTGAGACGGTCCAGATCCAGCAATCCTCGTTTGGTGGCAGAAGGAGGCACTGAAGGGGAAAATCATGAAGAAGATGGAATCAATCACATGTACTCTAGCTAGTACGAGCACAATGTTTGAAAATTAAGAAGAATAAACCACCAATCATACAGCCTCTACTGACACCCAACGGCCCCTGACCTCCGGTGCCACCATGGGAGTCGACCAATCTCTGTGGGAATCCAATATCAGCAGTCCTCGCTTTGTAGAGGAAGTACCACCGGTGGGTATTTTGAGGTGTGCCATGACATACAAAGGAACGGCGAAAGAGCTAAGTTGTGAGCGCATACCGGACCGTGGTTGTTTCGTGACAGAGAGGAGCAAGAAACATCGGGGCACACGGTCCTGGTAGTGCCAATCTCAATGACGTTTGAAGCTTTACAACTGAAGCGCTTTTGAAAAGGAGCTCTTCCATTGCAAAACACAGGCATAAGAAGACAATGAAGGGAGCGCAAACAATTGATGCGTCCACGGATGCCGAGAAAAATCGATGGAGGTCGGCCAAGATTTCGAAGGTACGGTAATGACGGTACGGTACGGCACGGCACGGCCACCGCGGTCCGTTAAAACTTTGAAAGCCGCTCAATGAAACAGCCCACTTTCTCCTCCACTTTCAGTTTGTTCCTTGAAACCTCTCAATTTCTCCGTTGCTCTTGCTACGATACGGTACCAATACGGGTGACACAAGCAAGGACATCCCATCTTCTTTCGTAGGACTATTGTTAATAGGTAAGAGGGTTTGTCTAGCTAGAGTCGATGTGAATCGAATCGGTTTTGACGGTATCGTTCGTTCTGCCTCTTGAGATGGCATGGAGACAACGGTCTCATCGATCGACGAGGCGTTGCTGCTTGTTCAATTACCATTGACCAGCTGTTTGTTCTTGTACCATTCTTCTTGTTCACACAGTTGCAAGGACAACGATGGCCCCCTTCGATTTGGACTTTGTCCTAGAGGACCCCGCGAACTTCGGGGTTCACATCATCGCGGCCGTTGACACGTTCGTGGTAGCCAGCGACTACGGATCTCCCACGGACGATTCGGTCGATACTCTTTGCAAGTTTCACATGTTGGAAGCTGCCTTTGTTCGAGAAGTCTACTATGCTCTTCAAGGCAAATGCCATAACCCATGGTTGTCGGATGTCGTGAACGATGCCATCTTCGATGTCTTCCTTCGGAATGTAACCAAGGAGCAAGTCGCGACGGTTGACGAGGCCGTCAAGTTGGAAGAACCCCTTCCCGACGGCTCTGATTTGCCGGTTGAACTGGCGTTGTGCATTCGGTATGCAATCGACAGTGGTGAAAGTACTTGTTTGAACCAAACGAACATGGCAACTGTCAATCGATACCTTTTGGACAAGAAGGCAACTTCGGCAAGTCAAACGAACAATGTTGACAAGATGCCAAATGCAATCTTTGGATCATGGGCTGGTGTTGGTCCAGTGTTGATGGGTATTGTGGCCATTCTGGTGGCTACTGTTTTCAAAGCCTGTCTTTGTGCAGCTGCAATCTGCCTTCTCGGTGGTGCTCTCGCAACTGCAGGTTGCTCTGGTTTCATTGAGTCCAAGGGAGAAAAGACGTCAACGGCATGCACCGAGGGTCCGTCGTCTCAAAAGAAGTCAAACATTGACTCGGATAAAGAAGACGACAGTTTGCCGCTTTTGTCCGGCTCCGAAAACTCATCCGAGTCGATGTGTGATCCCCTCGACTAGCTAGTAGGGTCCCCTGCAGCGTCCTCTACGATTCACTTCATGAAGATTGCTCGGACCGGTACCGTATGTAAGTAGGCTGTCTACGAAACCGCATCTAGCTAGCTAGCTGGAATAATCTTGAATTCTGTCATGTATTGGATTCATTCAGCTCCAGTATGCATTAGCTCAAGTCTGGGTTTTCGTGATCCCGGTCGATCGTCATGTCCACGGGGAATTCCAGAGGAGGGTCTCTGCTGTACGGTACCGGTACCGGTATTGCTGTGTTACGAAGAGCACGGCGTGACGTACTCCTTAGCAATTCCAATCATCCTGTTTATGTCATCCCCGTCATACCAGAATTTTTGAAACCCATTTGCTTTAGTCTGGTGTTTCCCAGCAATCTTGTGGGGGTCGCCTTGAACCACGCCTTCTTTCACCTCGGCAATCAATCGGCTGCCAAAGCCAATTGCTGCCAACTGCTCCTTGGCCTTCGTGAGATCAGTAAATGTTCCAGTCACAGCATTGTTATCTACGACAACAAAGTAGCTGGGACCGCCTGCGTCTTGCGAAAACTCGTCCGACCGCGAACGAAGAAACTGCTCAGCAAGGTCAAGCATCCTTTGCGTATCACCAGGGCCATCCCACTTGCTGCTGAACCCATTGGCAGGGTTCTGTGTCTGCCCAGCAATCGTCCGGGGATCATTTTGAACCACTCCTTTTCTCACTTCAACAATCATTCGACTGCCAGCAGTGTATTGCAAGAGCTTTTCCTTAGCATTGGCAAGATTTCTGAATGGTCCAGTGACATCACTGTCTTGAACAACCAGAAAGAAACCTTCTATTAGCGTGGCAACTTCATCACAGCTGGTTCCTTGCGCCAAAGCTGCGCCACAGACATGAGATGCACGAGTCGAAAGATCAGCCCGTTGCAAAACTATGCTCGTGCCATGAGTAGCATCCATCATCTTGCTTGTGATTCCATTAGCCCTAGACCCAGTGTATCCTTCTGTCATCAATGGAACAAATTTCAAAATAAGTTCTTGACTGCCCGGCTTGTACCTATTCACCAAGCCAGCATGCACAGCTGCACTGCATACATTGGAATCGCTGTGGTATAAATTGTCTGTGCCAAACACAGAGTCAGTTGAGGATGCCAAAGCAACATCACAAGTCACCAGCAGCACATCAAAAAGCCGCAAATCAGTATAAAGCTGACTGCCAGTTTTCCCATTGGCTGATATTGGACTGGTCAAACGTCTAATGAATTCTGGATCAAACTGCAGCTCCAGAGGTCCATCCACTTGTAGTGATCCACAACGTCCACCACTCTTTATCTCCAGTGCTTTGTTCTTGTGACGAAGCCAGTGGCCAGCACCAGGTGGTGGTGAAGTTGACCAATCTATCCACCCAACAGAATCAGGGATCAGCTTGAAAGGTGTTCCGAACACCTCGCAGATCAAGCACAGGTCTGGCCAATGAAGAAGATGGGAATCGATTCGATTCGATTCGATTGAAGATTCGATTATCATTCGATTGAATCCTTGACCTTCCTAGAGCTAGCTAGCTAGTCTACAGATACCGGTGAGCACCCAAGAGATAAAGATCTTGCGGCAGTGTTGGTACTGTATCAATAGCAAGATAGATGATAGACTTTTGATGAGTTGAACCAAGGTCACAGCTGTGTGGAGCATGCCTTGGTATCATTGGCATCTCCCCGGGGGTACAGTAGATGTCGTGTTCGTCGAATGGATCATGGATCGAGTTGAGTCGAGTCGAATCGAATGAGTCGAGTCGAGCATTGATTTTCTTTGGCGTTCGGCATGCATCTCCAAACAAGAGCCAAGAGCTAACCATGATGTTCCACACCCCATAAAAGTCTAAGTTCACACAAAACACAAAGCAATTCACCCACCATGACAACAACAACCACAACCCATGAAGTTCAGTTGGCGGTCTACGATCTGTCTCACGGCATGGCCCGTCAGCTGTCGGCTCAATTTTTGGGTCCAGCACATGCCATTGAAATAATCCCTCATACGGCTGTGGTGGTGTTTGGGCAAGAGTATTTTTTCGGAGGAGGCATCCAACACCAAGATCCGCAGCAATTCCGTCAAATGATGGGAATTCACCCGGTGCAAGTCCTGTCCTTGGGTCAGACGACGGTCACAAAAGCCGATTTTGATCAGTGGTGTCAGACTTGCATGCAATCGGGACGATACTCCATGCAGAGCTACGATCTTTTGAATCACAACTGCAATAACTTTTCGCACGATGCTGCCATGGAAGGACTCAAGTTGTCCAAGGGAGTGCCCGACTGGATTC
Source organism: Seminavis robusta (assembly GCA_903772945.1). Taxonomy (NCBI): domain Eukaryota; phylum Bacillariophyta; class Bacillariophyceae; order Naviculales; family Naviculaceae; genus Seminavis; species Seminavis robusta. Next base: position 6,934 of record CAICTM010002253.1, read on the forward strand.
TACAGGTTCCAAGGACATTTCTCTCGTCTCCCATGGGACAGATGATTCGACCCATGTTGGAAAACATGCAAGTAGGAGCTGCTGGTGGAGGAGGAATGGCAGCTCCCTTTGCCAATGCACCCACCAGCACATTTGCAGCTGCACCCAGTCCCCCCCCTCCAATGACCAATCCATGGGCCAACATGCCATCCAACACCAAGACAGCAGCCACAAATCCCCCAAAGAAAGAAACACAAAATGGGAAATCTGCCAGCAAGGGGACGCCTCTGCTAGATTCCTTCTGCAAACCACTCTTGTCCAGTGACAGCAAAACCATTCCTCTTTGCATCAAAAAAATTACCGACAACCTACAGGATTCAGCCGACAAGGAAACCTTGGAGAGTATTGGAAAAGCACTGACAAACAACACCAACAATCAAAAATTGACATCAGATCAAGTGCAACAGGCTTGTCAAATCATTCATTCCAAAATATTGCAACCAAATAATAAGGCCATTACATTTGCCTTGATGCTCTTGCGGGTCATTCTATTGCAATCCACGGGTCAAGAAACAGCAGCCCAAGCCTGCTTGGAATGGATCACCACACAAATCACAGGATTGTCCAGTCACGCCGCTCGAGCCATGGCGTGGTTGTCACTCAGCAATGCCGTGTCACTGTCTTGGTGGGCAGCACCACAAGATGGCATTCTAGAAGCTGCCATTGGAGATTTCAATGTGGAATCGCAACCACGACAAGAAGTGCGACAGGCTGCGGCCGCCTTTTGCTATAATTGGGTCTTGCAATCATCATTTTCTGACAATGCGGAATTATCCGATGACCAAGTATCGTTGCTCTGCGCCAGTCTCGAAAGCATCGCTAGTGAACCTGATGCCACCACAAAGCTGAGACGAGTGTTGGTGGCGGCAAGGATTCTAATGCCCTTGGAACAGCAGGTATCTGTTCCTGCCAAGACACTCATGCGGGACCTGGGTTTCCCCGAGGCCATTCAAGAGGTAGCGCAAACTACGGCGGATACCACGGGGGATGCTCAAAAGTGTCAAACCCTGGCCAGGGAAATGCTGAATATTTTGGGGGGTTAGTGCTGTTGTGGCTTTCCAAGCAAATTCGTAGATAATCCATAGATAAAGACAGGCTTTCAAAGCAAGCTTTCAGTAATAGGCATAATTTGTTTCTCCCAAGGCCTCGAGGTGCCCCTGCTCACAAGTACCAGCAGTATTGCAAGATGCAGGAGCCAGGCACTAGCCCACTGCTGTAGAGAAATACGGTAGGAAGCGCGGCAGAGATAAAAGTATACAGTAGCAAACGTTTGTTCCAACTATTCTTTTAGGAGCTCTTCTGCAAGAATGTTCAATCCAAACACCCCACGAGGTTCCGTGTCTATGTAAGGTACTGTCGTGACGCGTGGCGGTTTGGTCATGGCGGCAGTGGCTGATTGTAGTTCACCGAGAGATATCATTTGGCCCTGATGAACATGTGACAGATAGGTCTTGGCATCGCTGCCATCATCTTTCAACACTTGATTGGCAACCACGTTGCGCACTTTGATTGGCATGTCGGGAGCTTCAAACGTCAAATCATTCAATAACCGTGTGCTTTCTCGGATCGCCAACTCTGTCGGGATCGTGACAATGATAAACTCAGTCTGCCATGGATCCACAAAGAGATCTTCCAAGTCATACATTTGCAGTTGAAACTTCAGCAGAGTGGACTTGGCCGTGGCAGCGGCTGTCTCAATCTCTTCACTCGAGGCGGAACTTGCGACGAGCATCTTGACAGCCACATTGGAATTTACCTTCTCGGAAATGGCCAGCAAACGATCAATCAATTCTGCCAAGAAGCCAGGTGTGCTCAGCATCCTCAATGTATGCCCTGTGGGTGCAGTGTCAATTACAATACGGTCAAAGCCTCCCTTCTTGACTAGGTTGATAACCTTGGCCAGTGCCACAACCTCATCTGTCCCTGCAGGTAATGTGTCGAATACTTCTTCCAACTCTTTCAGTGTATTGCGAATGCCACTGCCATCGTCGTCGCCTCCACCACCAATGAGTTTATCGACTACACCTTTGAATTGACTGATTGACTGAGATGGATCAACTTCCAAAACTGATAGTGACCCCTCTCCAGGAGGAACACCCACAAGTGGGCAATCCATGAGGTCTCCTCCAGCTAGATTCATCTCAATGGCATCACCGAGGCTGTGAGCTGGGTCCGTGCTGATGAGTGCTACGTTGTGCCCCTTGGCTGCCATGGATACTGCCAGTGATGACGAAGTTGTTGTCTTTCCGACTCCACCCTTACCACCGCATATGAGTACCTTACAGTCCTCCGATCTGCCCTCTTCCATGAGATGCGAAAAGTTGGGATTGTCAACAAAGCACTGCGAGCCCAGATAGTAGAGAGCTGGGACTCCCACCAGTTCGACGTCAAAGAAAGGAACCTCCGTCAAAGTAATGGGTTTGTCACTTCCATTCTCCTTAAACTCTGGCGTTGCACTCACTTGGTCGATTGCTTCTTTTAGTTTGCCGACCCATTTCTCCTGTCCAGCTATCCTTCGTTGGTAATATCCTTCCAGCGCCTCGGTAGATTCTCCTGATCATTCCAAGAGTACCGTATGAATTTCATGAGTACACACAATAAAGACTAGGCAGAGAAAGATTCCATGAAAGTAGCAAACTCACCTTCAAAATCTGCCACGCATTGGTTTACCACCACATCCGTGACGCTGACCCCTTGCGAGCCCAATTCGGCCATGAGCCTTTTGCTTTCGCTGACTCCTAGTTTGGTGGGAATGGTGACAACGACAAAGCTGGTTGTGGTGGCGTCCTGAAGCCGAGCACGAAGCCGAGCCATTTTTTTCCGGAAAGCTTCCAGTCTGTCTACGGCATTGTCGATCGCTTGAGCTCTTTGTTCCCCTTGAGAATTTCCAAACAGTGCTTGTAGGGTGGATGCAAGGCCTGGAGGAGTATAATGAATTGAAAAGAATCCAAAAGTGAGTAATACTGTATTGTCAGCCGACTATTCAATTTTGTTGTCCCCATGACGGCAACGTACCAGATAGTTTCATTCGCAGCTTGATGAGTTTTCCCAGCAGGCCATCCAAAAATTGCGGCAGTGCCAACAGTCTCAAGGTGTGTCCTGTGGGTGCAGTGTCAACAACGATCACATCAAAATCGGCTGCCACCGATTCCGTATCCAAAACATTTGAGAGTGCCACAAGTTCATCTAACCCTGGTGGTGGATTGTTTAATAAACCTGAAAACTCTGCCAATCCAAAACCCTCGAGAAAATCAGGAGATACCCCCATGGCATCGGCTAATCTGGTAATGTCAAAGGCTTCTAGGTTTTTTCGAAATTCCTCCAGAGCCGCGGATGCATCCACTTCACACGCGTAGAGTCTTCCACTGGTAATTGGATCGGTCATCATGATGGGTTTTCCTTTTCCTTTTCTCAAATCTTCATCGAGGGCATCGCCCAAGGAGTGTGCTGGGTCGGTGGAAACCACGAGTACCTTCAAGTCCTTTTCATAATCCGATGCCAATTTTACAGCCAGAGCGGAGGATGTTGTCGTCTTCCCGACTCCTCCTTTTCCGCCGACAAAAATGGTGCTAGGCTCTTTTCCCGGTGGACGATTGCTGACATCTTCGACCAGCTCTCGCAGCGAAAAAAGACGGTTGTCAGACCAGGAAGAAGAAACTGGTCTTGGTGTATTGGTAGATGTCACTCCAGTCAAACCAGAGGGATAATATCTTGATCTGACCGACCCCACATTGTTCTTGCCTGTGCGGACCAAGGGATCTATCGTCTGGAAGGAGGATACCAGCCCGTTGGTGCCAAGGATCGACAGAATCAGACAAAGGCAAAATCTTGTCATCTTGTTAAAATTAAAATGAAATGGACTTGCGATAAAACACAGCCCAGTTCTCGCAACGTGGCAATGGTGCACTACTAGCTAGCTATTACTGTCGATGCAGCAACGGATATCCACAACAAGGAGAGGCTATGATCCCACTGATTCAATCCCATCCTCCTTTTTCTCTTCTCTCGGGATGCTTCGATGGATCTTTTGTGACACGCGTCAAAAGATCCAACAACGTTTACACGTAAGCGATCTTTTTAACCTTAACTCTTACTTTGTCAGAGCAAAAGATCGTGCCATCAGGGCGAAGAGCCTCCTCCATTCCTCGAAGCTCCAAACGAAGGACAAGGAGCCACAACAGCTACGGGTGCTGGTAGCTAGCTAGTGGATCTGTTGCTTTTTCTTTTGGCTTTGAGGAAGCCTCATCTTTCGAAATGGTTCGTTCATTCATGTTTTTCGTTCGTAGGCGCATGGATGCTTTCCTGCAGGTACGGTACTCGCGAATTGCTAACGTGCTCTATGCCCTCGTCTCTGTTGCAGCCTCCCAGCGCCAGCATGAAGAAATCGTCCAAAAAGCGGAAACGCTCTTCTTCATCCTCTTCTCCCAAAAAGGTTCCACCAGAAATAGTGGCACAATTGAGTGAAATCTGGGAGAAGAAGATCAAGAAGAAAAACAAGAAAAACAAGAATGGTAATAGTTGATAACCCCCAAAAGAATAACCTTTTGCTAGCACAGTCCAGTTGATTGCTTGTTGTTTTGCTCAAGGTTTCGGAATTCTCACCCCATCCTTTGCGTCTTTTTTCGCGACAGTCCTCCCCACGAGTGCGCTAGTGATCATAATGACGGAAGATCTGGAATTAGATCTCGACGAGCGTGAAATTTCAGGGTTCGTAGACAAGGAAACTGCGGACAAGGATACTTTTATTCGATTCGCCGGTCCTAGGCTATTTCAACGGCAGCAGGCCATGAGGGCCTTTGATTTATTTGATGAGCATGGCAAAGGAGTGGTGATTCGAGAAGATGTGGAACGGGTTGCAGCTTCGTTGGGAGAATCATTGGATGAGACAGAAGTGGATGAAATGGTCAACTTGATAGACACATCAGGAGAAGGATTGCTGGATCCGTCCGCTTTTGTACGGCTGGCTAAATCGGTGGGGCTGTAGCAGAAAGGAGAGGTGTTACCTAAAGTTGCATACAAGATTGATAATAGTTCACTAGCTGTTACTTCGTTTCTCCAGGCGCGAACTTATGCAAAAGCGAAGATCACCAACGGTGACCACACTTGCGAAGCGACCTCACCATAGTCTGTATCACACCAACAATGGTCAGCCTTCATTCCGGCCATTTTCTGCCTCTTGTGGCGATCAGTAAATGGTATCAAGTGCTTCTCAAACTCCAGTCGAATTTTGAGGCAGGCCAGCGCGTAGACTTGCCAACGTCTTCTTCGCAGCAATTTCAGGACTTGGAAGATATTGGATAATCTCCCTCTAGCAAAGTGAAACCTTCTCTCACATCCTTGGGGGTTACTTTTTCAACATGGCCACGGGATTTCAAGGGGTTTTAGAGTAGGGAGATCATTGGGAATCATTCCGTTTGCGCCTTTCAGCTTACAACTGACTCCTCCTCCGCCACATCTTCTTCACCCAGATTTCCAATCCCTGTAAGGGCAAGAATCCAGGCATACTGACAAGGGATATTCCTAGGAGTCAATGCGGGAAGTTGGATTGTCATGCCAGCTTTGCTTGCCTCTCCACGATGGCTCCAACGAAGGTCTATGCTTTCTTTTCTGGCAGATGGAAGACCCAGCATGTGAACTTTGGTACTCTCGGTTGGAACGGGAGATTTTAGCTGCAACTTGCTGTCTTCTGGCCATTCCGTGAAGAGCGCATAGAGCACCTTGTTTTGCTGGCTGACTGTGTAGAAAACTTTGGAGGCAGGTTCATGTTGTGTGTGGTTCCAGGGTCGACTGCCATAGATGGCATCTCCATTGACCGATAGCCACGATCCAATCTCTGTCAAACGCTCTTCAAAGATTGGATCCAAAGTCCCATCTGCCCGCGGTCCCACATTCAATAACATGTTTCCATTGTACGCCACTGTTTGAATCAGCGCGTGAATGAGATACTCGGCAGTGTAGTAGGATTTCAATGTGAGGGATCGATCGTATCCCCATGATTGCGACGTAATGGTGAGCGCATTTTCCCACTTATGATGGTTGATCTTGTCTGGCAAATACCGATCTTGACAAGTCAAGAAACTCCCATGGTGGCACATGGCATCTTTGCCCCAGCGATCATTCCAAACGCCTGTTTTGGCCACGGTTGAGTTTGTGGCGTACCAAGCCAAGAATTGTTTGGAATCCCAGTAATCACTGTGAGCGTCCCAATCACCATCGGACCAAATGACCTCGGGTTGATATTTTTCCACAATATCGTACAGTTCTGGCATGGTTTTCAACTTGACAAAAGTCTGAGATTGAAACTTGTTTGCCTTGTCGTGTTCATAAAGTGGATTGAACCATTCGTAGAGGCTGTGGTATAGTCCAAACCGAAGAGGTTTTTGGGTTTGATTGCTCATAGTCTTTTTGACCGAATGTGCCAGCTCTCCCACTAGATCTCGCTTGGGCCCCACCTCGACAGAATTCCAATTCCAGCTGGTTGGCACTGCTTGCCGAGAATCCCAATTACAGAATCCTTCATGATGCTTGCTGGTCAAGACCACGTACTGAGCTCCACTTTGGGCAAAGACGCCGGCCCAGTGTTCCGGATCGTAGAGGGTAGCATCAAATCGATGAGCATAGTCGGCATACGCAAACTGCGGCAGTTCGGTCTTGTTGACAAATGCCTTGATTTCCTCTGTGGCTTGATTGGTACTTGGAGCGTCACCATTGCGGCCCCACTTTTGCCAGAACCACTCTCCTTTGTAGGAAGGAACCGAAAAGACGCCCCAGTGGATAAAGATCCCAAACTTTGCCTCGTCATACCAATTAGGCAGAGGACGTGAATCCAGAGATTCCCAGGTAGCTTCGAAGCCCAGAACCCCGCCTGACTTGAAAGGATATTGCAGAGTAAACAGCAGTAGTAGCGACTTGATGCGTTGGCCGAAAACCATCATGAAGGAGCTCGTCAAGACGTTGAATACTTGAATGCTTCGCTTCTGTGATCCAATCTACTACTCACTTCTGCGTACCAACTTCTGTCGCTTAATTTTGCTTTTCCCACCTGGTCAGTTATTGACTTCTGAGGTCAAGACAACAACAAATGGTGGAGGGGAGGGGGCATGAGTAGAACTGTCACTCCACTCACAGATTTTGACTGCGTCTCCTGGGGGACAAAGATCCAATCAAAGTTCTAACCAAACCTACTCTAATAAACCCCCCTATACATGTGTGCGAATCCACTCCTTTCATCCCCTTGTTGTTTCTGTGGATGGCATGCTTGCCCCCCCGGCCAAGATTCTTTTACAACACCTTGCTTCTGCGGCTGCCAAAACTTGGTTCGCATACTCTCAAATGATGTTCATCATGCAGACCCGCATCTCTATTGCCCTTGTGAAAGCTATTAATACCCATTTCTGTCTCCGTGGATCCAGCAAAGCCAAACCCTTTGGCCCCTGTAATGGTCCTCAATTTCTCGCCCCTGATCCCATCTAGCTAGCTACTCTTCTTTGCTTATTAAAAAAGCCTGGCCCCGGCTGGCTCCATAGATAATCTACCTGGTGCAGTCGTACACTAAACTCTAAACCCCTTTAAAAATTCAGACCACAGACCACAGAGAGATCTGTCATCGGCATGTTGCCTCAACCCTTTCCTACGTGCTGTTTGTAACTTGCAATGTTGCTTCGCAGACAATTTATACCACTATGATTCCAAAGTTCGTAATGCAGCTTTTCATACTGGTGTTGTGGACAGGTACAGGCCCGGCAGCCAGCAAGTTGTTTCGAAGTTTGTTCCCTTGACGGAATGATACACTTAATCTGCCGCTGCTTCAACTCTTGCAACTCGTCTGTGGCCCAGCTTTGGTGAAAGGCATTAGCTGTGATGCAGTGCTGCACTGCTATTTCAAAGGAGTATCACTGCAGCTTTCTAGAGGTGTAACCTAAAGAGGCAGCTGCCTTGACAACATGTGGTTCAACTTTCCACTTCTGCTGCGTTGGTCTCTTCCATGGCTAGTCTCGCTTTCTTGGCGGCGCGTTCTGCCCGAATCGCCGCAATCTCTTCTGGCGTTCGTTGGGGTTTGGGTGATCGCCCTCGCCGCTTCCTCCATTTGCCGCCCGATCGGATATTGGCAAGCTCAGTAGTTTCCTCGTTCTTGCCGTCATCTTCGTGGCAGTTTTGAATGGTTTCAAATTCCTTGCTTTCAGCAAACGACTGGAGGTTGGCCACTGCTTCCTTGTCGGATGTAGAGTCCCAAAGTATGCCTGCAATGCGTTCGTGAGTTGCCTTGCTTCCGTGCTCTAACAGTAGTCCCAACGGCGCAATATTATCACTGGGCGGTTTCCTCCTCTGAATGAGTGGTTCGTCGGACATGACATGGGCATATTCGGCATCAGGAAACCCGGTGTATCTCGCCAAGAAATCTAAATGCCATGGCAAAAAGTTCCAGCTCTTTTTCCTTCCCAACTCATCGTCTCCAAAGTGATCTTTCATGTAACAGGTCAATCGTCTGTATATGGCAATGCGTTCCTCCAGATCTGGTTCCCAGGATTTGCGTTGCTGAAATTCCTGAAAGATCCAAGGTTTGATCAAGGCACCCCTTCCCACCATGACGGCATCCACTCCAGTTTCTTCGATGCGCCTGTGCGCTTCCCAATGGGTAAAGATATCGCCATTTCCCACAATGCACATTGCTTTGTCGTCGTCGTACTGCTGATTCTCCTCCACAATTTGTTGTATCAGACTCCAGTCGGCTGCTTTGTGATAGCCTTGTATCGCGGTTCGACCATGAATGGTCAGGGCGGATGCGCCAGCTTCTCGTACAGCCCTGGCAATATCCAAGACATTGACACTGCTGGCATCTCGACCCAGGGTATCCTATGGTTGTTGTTATCATCATCATTTTGAAGTAGTCCTTTTACCAACTTCCCCAGTTTTTCCGGCGACCGCAAGAGTGCCGATCCCAATCCCCGACGTGTGGCTTCGTAAATGGGACAGCCGCAATTGAGATCGATAAAATCCGCATTTTGCGCTGCCAAGCTTATGGCGGCTTTTCCTTCGTGAATGTCGTTGGTGGCAATCTGAACTCCAAAGCATTCTTCGTTGGATGCTCGTCGCAATCGCGCCTGTTCGGTGGGATCTCCCTTGATCAAAAAGCGTGCATAGACCATTTCGCTCATGGATACCGACATGCCAAAATCGGCACAGAGGCGACGAAAGGGCAAGTTCCCACCCCGTGTCAGGGGTGCCAAGATCATTTGATTCTTCCATTGGGATGTGAGAGGGTTCATTGTTTTTACGTCAACTACCGGTAGAGAATTCACAACAACATCCAAGAAGAGTACCAAAAGGAACCAAAGTTTGTGTTTCAGAGGACGCATTTTCGGGAACTGGGAGCTCCTCTTTCAATTCTTCAGCATACTAACTTGCGGCGTTGTTATGGTTGGACTAACGAGGGCAGAGGAAGGAAATCTTGTGATGTGATGTGTGCGTTGATGGCCCGTTTGGACGGGAGTACGGTAGGGTTAAAATTAATGAGTGGATCTTTACGGTAGGATCTTTGGGTGTCCGTTGTTTTCCAATCTTGAAGGACTTTGCCTCGTGGC
>CAICTM010002254.1:0-16552 GCA_903772945.1 Seminavis robusta
CCTATTGCAAATGGGAAATTGATAGTACCTAAGAGATGCGTTGGGCTGTTGGATTATCTCACTTTGGTTTGATTGAATTCCTGAAAGAAAACAAAGAGATGAAAAGAAGAAAACCTGACAAAAAAAAAAAGAAAAGAAAGAAAATAAGAAAAGAAAAACCTGAAGAGAGACAATCCATAACCTAGCTAGTATTGACCTGATAGCTAGCAGCAAACAAGGGGTTTAGTGTATAGGGAAGTTAATGCTCGGCTCAGCCTTGCTACTCTTCCGGCCCGTCACCTTTGCATGCGCGGCTCTCACAGCCCAGCTGGCACAATGAGCTACCGCTCTTCCCTCTGGGATGCTGATGGTGCACTTGCCCTCATCCACTAATCTTGCTCCCTCTTTCTCCCTCCTGCCTTCCCCTCCACTTCCTTCTTTCACCCCTCACATCCTCCTTCGCCCCTTGCCCTCCCGTTTGCCCTTCTCTCCCTGTGATTCCCCACCACCGATGCCTTGCTCTGCCAAGCTGGCTCCTTTTAAGAACCATCAATTTAGCACGGCACGGCCAGGCATAAGCCGGAAATAGATACTGTGGTAACCGGGGGTTTAAGAGGACCAAAAGGGGGGGGGCAAAGGGCTTGGCTTTGCATAACCCGTAGCCCAGCCGTCGCCCATGCAGGTACGGATACAGCCAAGCCATGTCGAAGAAAGAAGAATGCTTTGTTATGGAAGTTCTCAGAAGTAACCAAGATGATGAGGCGCGGTAGAAGTGATACTATAGCTGCTTATGCAGATTCCCTGACAGTGACTAGGTTTCCACGGGTCAAATCGAAGCAACCCTTCTCGGCTACCATCCAGACATTGGACGGAAGGCAGATACCCATTTCCTTTGGAAAGGATACCACAGCTCACAGCCTCCACGAAAAGTTGCTGCAAGAAACCAATCTCCCAACTCTCTCCAGGAAAAACGCCAACTACTACCTGTTAATCCATACTAGTAGTGGGAAAGTGATGGATGGTAGCATGTTCACATCTTCAGGAGGGCAGACGGTGCTGACTCTGGGCATTGAGGATGGCTCCATTGTCTATGCCATCCTGACAAACAAACCGCTACGTCTTACAGCTCCATGCTCGACCGTCAAGAAGTATGATATACCCAAAACAGAGCTACGTTCTTTAAACACCCGCCAGCTTAAGGAACTGGCTCTCCAGGTGATTCTGAGGTGTGAAGCTGAAGGCTGGACCAGCACTGATCTTAAGAAGAAAGGAACCCTACTCAAACCAGAGGATGTGACACTCTACGATCTCGTGGAGCATTACGTCAAACCCATTACGGCAGAAAGACAGTGTAGTTATGTCGAGATGGTTTCATCCAAGGAAAAGAGCCCGACTTATTATGTTAGTCACTACTGGGGAGACTCCGTGCTGGGTAAGATTGCCTGTCTTTTGCAGCATGCCAAAGATCACATGGACGATGGCAGCTTTACCTACTGGATCTGCGCCTATGCCAACAACCAACACAAATTGCAACAAGAAATCAACTCCCATGGTGACCCTATTGAAACCTCCTTCTTCCGAGCCATACAACTCAGTCAAGGGACCGTGTCCATCATGGACCAACACCGAATCTGCTTTGCCAGAATTTGGTGTGCCTTTGAGATCTTTTTGGCTCTGAGGGACATGAACAGCAACAGCAACAGCAGCAATAACAACTCATGGGATCGACAGCAGCAGGAAGAGGACGTGCCGTACATGTATGAGATTTACACCGTCAAGGCGACACCGGACAATCGACACGATAATGCATGCTTGGGACTCCGGGATGTGAACGTCTTTGGAGGTGCACAATATGGTGCCAAAGGCAAGCCTCCATTTCCATGTTGCACCGAAATGCTGGATATTTGTATTGAAAAGGCTGCCGCCACCAGGGACAATGACAGAAGGAGCATTCTCAACTATATTTGTGGAGGGAGAGCGGCAGCAGTCTCAAATGAAGAACCGCCATCGGGACACTGTGCCTACCAGGAAATCAACAATCTACTTCGGGCAAGGATTGCACTGTCAACATACCAGGCAGCTCTGGCGCAGCAACAACCAATGGAAAAGTACCGAAATGCCATTCGTCATCACCCAAATCTCAAGCGTCTCTCCATGAACTTTTATGAGTTTGATCCTTTTGTGGAAGAAGCTCGACATTTCATGGCCGCGGCTCTTCCAGAGGGATTGGAATCACTGCAGCTGTATTATGGAGGACTGGCGTTTGAATCATCGGATGAGTTTGCACGAGGCTTGAGCAGACAGACAAACCTCAAAGAATTCACCCTGCTGGCGTCTCATTGCTCCAAATTGACATCCATTGATGGTCTCTGTGACGAGCTCGCAAGACTACCAAATCTAGAGCTGCTGGATCTGAATTTCAGTTCTTGTACACAGCTACAATCCATTGATTCACTTGCCGCATTGATTCCCAACATTCAAAGTCTAAGGTACTGCTATCTGAACATCAGTGAGTGCACACGTCTCACCAGTTTGGATTCGTTCAGTCAAAACAAAGCCTGGGGTAGCAATCTACAGCGTTTCAGTTTGGATGCCAGATGGTGCTCCATGTTCCTGGGAATAGATAGCAAAGGAGCCGAGGCCTTCTTCAAACGTTTGTGCGGACTACGAGAAAACAAATCCTGCAAAGTGCGGTTGGTGCTTTCGGGTTGCAAGGGACAGCGGGCGTACAATTTTTTCTCTACTGCTCCTGGCCATTAGATTTTTAAAATAGCAACTAATTTAGACTGCTTTGCCTAGCCTCGCCCCCCTCGCTCCTTAGAGCATTCAATCCCCGGGTACCCCAAATCACAAAACCCAAATGGTTGGAGGTTGACCATCCTCGCTGCTAGGCTATGCTTGCTCGCGAAAGAGAACCTCAACGCTCCTATTGTGATGTTAGAATGATGTCATTGATGATGTGGCAATTCTTCTCCTTAAGTAAATTTGAATCCAATGAGTCAAATGGGTTTGGGTCGGCTGTTTGGGCTGCGCAAACAGCTCGGATTTGCGCGAAGCACATGAATCCACATGTTCCCTAAAACACATTTGACTCAGTGGACTCAGGTCGGCCGGCGATACTCGATGCCAACCATTTGGGTTTTGTGATTTGGGGTACCCGGGGATTGAATGCTCTTAACGTATCTATTTAGTATTTATTTATCCCACTAATTTAGACTACTGGCTAGCTAGCTAGGGTTATTGGATGAAATCCATGGAGCTCAATGATAAGACTGTCACTCGCTCCAACCAACGGCCGCGCGTTCCATCGCTACATGCATTTGCCACCACTCCGGCACCGGGACAGGAGTAAAGGTAGGATGCTTGTTATCCAAACCCGCACCGGTACAGAACGGAAGGATCCGACTGACGGCGACCGTCGGAGCACGTCCGTCAATGAGCAAGGACCGTGGTGGGTGTGGATTGAAGGCAAAGCAACAAGGAAACTACCCCGTTTCCACGACACTAGGTCGTTTCTTTTTTTCTCGGGGACATCCCTGTAAAGGGGGGATGATCCGATTGATGGTGACCGTCGGAGCAATTGAGCAAGCGTAGATAATCTACCTACTATAAACCCCGTTGATTGAGCAAGCGTGGTGGATGTGGATTGGAGGCAAAGGCAAAAAGAAAACTACTAGTACCCCGTTTCCAGGATCATTCCGTTTCTTCGATCCATCCTGCCAAACAAACGACACCAACACTGTGTCGTTTCTGGACAACTCCCCTCTTGTCGGTGATAATTCCGATACTCGCTTCGTTCACAAATTTATCTTATCGTCTCATCCATCGCTTCAACTACGTACACAACCTAGTCGCTTCCATCATGCCTTCAAACAAGAAAAAGTGCACCAAAAAGAAGCTTGCAAAGCATCCTGAGCGGATCTCTCCAAAGAAGCTTGCTCAAGCGATGCCGGAAGTCCTGGAGCGGCTCCAGTCTGGAAACGTTGCCGATAAAGAAGCCGCTTACTTGGAGGTGCTTACCTCAGTTGGTCCAAAGGTGGACAAAATCATGACTAAAGATGGTAGAACACACAACAAACCGGAGCTGAAAGCACTGGTGCTTGCCGGACTCGCCGTGAGTGGCAGCAGTGAAGCAGCACAAGACCTGAAAAACTCGCTCAAGAGTATCATGTTGAAATACGTCAATGCAATGGATGAAAACGAGGGAGAGGTCGCATTCTCCCTCGAAAAAAGCAAGGAGATCCAATTTAGGACCCAAAAGTGTTTTGATGAAGGAATTGACGAAATGAAGGATGAGATCATCTCAACCTGTTACAACGGCAGCGAAGAAGCATTCAAGACAACGTGTCCAGCTTACAAGGCTTCTCGCGATGTGTTCTGGCACCACTTTAGACAGACTTTCTGGTCAATGATAGATACGAACCTAAAGGAGATGATGGAAAAGTTCGATACTGCAACCGCAGGAGTGCAAATGGGGATGCACAAGTCCAAGTGGGTCTGCTGGAAGTGCGGAGAGGAGGCAGCATTTTGCTGCACACAGTGTCATGTGGCAAAGTACTGCAGCAAGGAATGCCAACGAGCTCACTGGCAGACATCCCACCATCCAACTTGCAAGAGTTTGCACGATGTGTATGCTCCATTCAAAGTAGACCAAACCACAGTTGAAAAAGCACATGGGAATCCAGAGGAACATGCAACGAAGTTTTGCATTGAACCTGCTGTCGAGGATTTTCATCTTCTTTGGATTGCCTCAAGAAACCATATTTTCCAAAAACAGCTATTTGTTACCGGAGAAGAAGGCGCCACCGGTGTCCTTGGAACAGCTGAGGCTTTCCTGGATCATCATTTCCCTGACAACAAGGGGCGCAACACACCTACAATGACCAACTTTTATGGCAACGTGAAAAAGTTGGTAGAAGACGGGTTCTTACTCTCTCCAGGATCTCACAATGTTTCTCCGCAGAAGTGCGTCCGGGATCGGAAGGCATTTCTAGCCGTCTCCCAAGCAATGATGTTTGACTATTCAACCCTCCCAGTTATGCTACAAATGCCTTTCTTCTACGTCGTCGTCACTGATGCATACGGTAGCGAGGACTTCAGCATGAGTGCAGGGGAATGGCTTTACAACTACTGTGACGGCGATCGATACAACGAAAATGCATTCTTGGATTGCAACGCGGCGGCTGAACGCAAGTTCGATGCCAAGCGATGTCGTTACTTTGCGGATTTCAATACCCACGAATACCTGCGAGAGAATGCAGGTGACTTCGTCAAACCAAGCGAGAAACCTTGAGCCACTACGCCAAAAGCACCGGGAAAACTTGCTATGATAAAGCTCGTGGTCGCTCGAGATCACGGAGGAATCGCTTCAAAGAGGTTTTGTTAGACTATATAGCTCTCCTAGCTAAAGTGTAGCATCGGGTAGCAACGTTGTTCAGTTCGCAGACCTCCGTAGCGACGATGTTCAGTTCGCCGACCTCTTCCCGATTGGCTCGCCGGCCCTGTCGACGTGCACTTGCAGCAGAATCCGTAGATAATCCAACCACTCTAAACCCCCGAGCTTCAAAGGGGAATGGCCATGGCAATCGCCATGAAGTCGCTCGACGGGAAGTCCACAGTCGACAGTATGACTATTGTATCGGTATCGTCCGTGCACTGAATGGCAAATAGGGGTTGGCTGGAACCCCTGTGTTCGTATTTTGGACATAAGACATTGGAGCCTCGGAAAACAACAAGAGGAGGTACAACCGCACCCAGCAGAGACCACTAATAGAAAACTATGAAAACTATAACTGTGCTTGCACAGGTTACTATGTGGTTAGAGTGGGCAATGTGTGGAAAGTCAGAGGTTGAGCGAGGGAAGCATGTGAGTTAGCCAGAGAATCAAGACAAAGCAGGCCAACCGAGGATGGAGGAGAATGAAAGGGTCATGAGGAAGGACGTCAAGGAAAGTGGAATGGATGAGAGGACAAAGACTAGTGATAGAGATCCACGGAGCAACGATCGACCCAATGTCGGGAGCCACACTCGAGCAAGGGCGATGCTCAATTGTGCAGCAGCATAGGAGCAAACCACAGCGTAGGGCTTGGATCACTTCTTAGCCATTGGAGAGCAGTTGTAGTTTCAGCAGTAAAGAGGCCCTCAGCAGAAACAACAAAGTGGGTCAAGTGCCGACGTTATGCAGTGCTCTGAGCCAGGCGCTTCATCTTCTCAGCCTTCTCACGCTGGGAATTCACAGCAGTTGCACCTTGACAACAATGACCAGGGAACTTGACATCCACAATGGCGACATCAAAGATAAAATCAGTGCCCCCATAAAAACTAGCCGAAAGCGATGGACAAAAGCAAGGCACTCCTCCACAGCCAAAGGAGCTTCCTGTAAAGACAATCTCCCACCGTCAAAGCTGCTTGATTCTCTGCAGTGTGATATCTACCCATACGGCAAGAGTTGATGACATGCTTAGAAAGCCATACTTCGAATTCACTTCCTGCACTTCCATGGTACAAGCACCATGCAGTAGGACAACAAAGGTGGGGCGGCAACACCCACCCACCACATCAACCATTTCATTCCCCCAACCAGCACCCCCTTTACTCAAATCAGGAACATTCAACCTTCGTCTTCCTCCATACAACCACACACTGTGCAGGAACAGTTCACAAGATCACAATCCACAAACATCCGAAGCAAGACCACTGAATCACAAACGGATGACGGCACCGTATCAGAGAATGAATTGTTCTGGAGATGTAGTTGTCGCAACCTGGAAAGCGAGGTCAATGTTGGGAAAAGCCGGCCTGTCAACTGATTGAAACTAAGCCTGAGATCAAGCAACGAAGTCATCTTGGACAGTCCCCATGGAAGGGATCCAGTGTAAGCATTGTTCTGCAACCACAACCATTGCAAATCTGTCATAGAGGAAAGATCCGGAATTGTTCCACCCTGACGGTTATCCCTTCCATTGAACGATGTCATTGCTGTCAGCCTGCTGAGGTCAGGGAGAGTCCCAGTGAGATCGTTCCTACCAAAGTCGATTTGCATCATCTTCGAAAGGGCATTCAATTCACTTGGCAGTGTGGAATTGAAGTGGTTTGCCTGAAAATGAAGAAATGACAATGATGTTAGGAGCCCAAGCTCTGTGGGAAGCGGCCCCGTAAACTGAGAGAGCATGATATGCAACAGCTTCAACTTAGTCAGTACTCCAACTTCAGTGGGAAAGGTACCACTGAATTGATTGTTGTCCAATACCAAACTCTCCAGTTCGGTCAGTTCAAAAACTCCTGATGGGACTGTGCCGCTGAAGGGTAGGTACACAAGAACGATGTAGGCTTGGTTTGTGAGTCCTGCTGGCGGGCTCTGATTAGCAAGGCATGGGGCCACGTACCTGAACAAGTTTCCCCGGACTGACAACGAAGTGAGCTCTGAAAGAGCATTAATCCCCGATGTGAGAGTGCCAGTCAGCTGGTTCATGAAAATAGACAAATCAGTCAGAGAAGTCATCGCTGTAACCTCGTTGCTGAGTGCTCCAGTAAAGGCGTTGGTACCCAAATGAAGCTTTGTCAATCCCGAAAGTCCAAAGAGCTCATCCGGCAGAGAGCCGCGAAGCAAATTGTTTTCCAATTTCAATACTTCCAACAATGTCAATTCCCCAATCTGACTTGGGAGTTGGCCGGTAATGAAATTCTCGTTCAGATCCAAGGCGGTCAATCTTGTCAAAAAACTAATTTCTGGCGGAAGAGTTCCTCGAAGACCTGTCTCCTGTAGCGTCAAGTTCAAGTAAACACCATCATCGGTACAGTTGTTTTCAATCAGAGCCCAAAATTGGTAAGCGGGAAGGAGTCCTTCAGTGAATCGTCCTTGCCAATCGCATTCATGAAGGCTAGTATTGAGCCATGTAGTGGCAAAGGGAGGCACCACCCATGTGTCTCCACGTGTGGAGTAATATAGGGAAGCAAGTGCCATGAGTTGCAGTTTGCGCCAACTAGGCATGCTGTCAAACTCTGGATGTTGTTGAAGCCATTGCCACGCCAAACTCTGTCCAGACACTTTCAACCCATCAAGGGCAATCACCTCTCTAGTGAAGTCAGGAAGAAACGACATTTCAATCCCCATGTCATTGATGGCCTCAGTACCGGCCAATGCAGTACTTGGGCTGCTGGTTTCACCTATAGTGGGTATGACCGTGTCCCCATCAAGATTATTGGATTCACTGCTGTTGCTGGTGGTGGTTGGAATATCCATCTGTGTGCTACCGGTCGAGCTAATAGGGTCAACCTCAGGGTCAGCGTTGCTGTCAGCTGTCAGGACAATCGCCAAGACAATGACACCAGCCACAACAATAAACAAGCCGGCTAGTCCCACCCATGCCCTCAATTGATCTTTCTTGGCTTGATCCTGTCCCTCATTGTTGGGAGTACCAGTATACATACCAGTATCATCTTCATCATTGTCTCCAATTGGCAAGGTCAGAGGCTCTGCCATTACCACTTCCGATTCTTCCACAAGGTTGGCGTTTACCGGAACCTGTTCCGTTGCCACAGCATGTCCTTCATTGCCTGAACTATGATGCGTCGATTGTCGTTCCTGACTATTTGAATCAACAGCAGGAAGGTTAGACTGTGTAAGTGTAGGGAGCGAGGCACCAGAGTTGGGAGCATGGAAGAGGCCATAGTCAAGCATCTCAGTGTGTTGCATTATTGACTCTCCAGGGGCATTTCTGTACCGGTAGGCTCCAGGAAGGGCTGGCTGCTGGTGCTGTTGTTGTTGTGGTACGCGTTGGTTCAATGATGATGGATGGCTTGCAATCAAATTCAAAGAGGAATTCATAGCTGGCATGGTCAGCTGGTCCGAATCTTCCAGTTGGCTATTATTAGCTGCTTTTCCCATTATCATTGGTGCCAAACTACTAGTACAGCTGCGGTTGGATGATGATTTCTTGGGAAAATATGAAAGCCGGGCACTGCTTTGAGGGTTTTCAAACTGGGCCACTGGCATTACAGCCGAGAGTGGAATATTTGCAGAACTAGTTGTGGTCTGATCAGCATTTTGGTTGTGATTTCCTGGCATGCTGCTGTCTGCAGCTACTTGCTTTTCTGCAGACGACTTGTCGTCGTCCAGATTGCCATAGCTTTTTCCTTGCTTTTCCTTCGGGAAAAATGATAGCCAGCCACTCTGCTGGGACCCTGGTTGCAGGGCAGCCTCCTCTTCCATAGCCGCTTGGGGAGCCCGAGCCGCTCGGCGTTCTTCGTTGTTTTGACAAGGAGGAGTAGTTGTCGTGACACTTTGTGTTTGTTCTCTGACCACCGCCAAGTAAGCCGTACCGGTAGGCTTCTCATGTTCTTCGTCTTGGTGGTTACTACTATTATGTGTACCACCAGCACCTGCTTTGGCTCGGAGGGACGACAAGTCAGCGGCAACCATCTCTTCTGGTGGCGTATTGTCCATACTTGATTTTTAAAGCGAGAACTGAATATAGATGGGACGAGGATAGAGCCTCGGATACACAACAAGACTAATTGAACAACGCCAAAAAGGAGACAAAAAAAGTGACGGGTCAAATAAATCCGGAAAAGTGGCTCCGAGATGCCGGCAAGACTGTCAAAACATCCCATTTTTGACAACACGGAACCATTTCCACACCGGCCAGCGGGATCCCTAAGTACCATATACATGCTGGCGCGTATGTAAGTACTCATCGCCAAAATGAATCTGCGGGACGGCTACCTAGAATGTTCTTCCGTTGCGCAGGACGTCACACCCCACTCCGGCTTCCCGCGCAGCCAACTCTTGTTTCGGCGTGGGAGAAACGGAAAAGGGACGCGAAGGTCGAAAGCTCGCTTGATGAATCCACGCTGCTAGAACTACGCTTAACTAGTCCGTTTCTGTTGAGAAATAAAGAGAAAGAGAGTGTGTGGATAGCAGGCGGCTTGCACTGGCACAATTTCTGACTCTTGGCATCACTTCTAGCTAGTATTAGAAGTGTACCGGTACGAACGCAACGCAACATAACAATGGCCAACTTTTTGAAACGTCGCGATGGTCGTCCTCGTTGGAGTAAGCGAGGCGCAACTGGTAGTAAGGAGAATCGCTTGCCGACCCGTGCCATGATTCAACTGTTGCGACGACGTGAGAATCCTGCATCCGCTGCCGCCGACGATTCGGATAGTAACAGTGACATGTCGACGTTTGATGCTACGCGCGATTACTACCACAACAACAACAAGTCCGCCGCCGCCGATAATGATGATGATAAGCTGTATCCCATTCTGCATCCCACAGCCGACGGCACTGGATTGGAGGTCAACTTTACCACCACACCTCCTCCACCACCCGTGACTACAGCTACTGGTACTATTATTGGTGCCAGTGCCAGTGGAGCAGCCACACCAGCGCGACCCCGCAGTGCCAACATTGTCTTTAACAAAGCTCCTCATCGCACTCTGTCTCCACTGACATTGGAATCGTCACCGACGGCCAGTACACTCACTAGTGGACATGTACAAGAACAAGAACAAGAAGAACAACGCCAAGATGAAGTCGCTACAAAGGACGACACTGCTGCGGTTGTTCCTGACACTAATGACAACAATGTTCCCACGGTGGTGTTGAGTACGTTTAGTGCCACTAGTGGTCTTGAGAATCCTTCCCACCTTCCTCCTCTTCCTTCCAATATTTCTTCCAAGGATACCACCATTCCAACGACGACTCCCATGAGCAAGGCATGCAAGAATGTCAAGGGCAAGTTCAAGCAGCTCAGTAACAACAAGAAGCAATCTACTACTACAACACAAGAGACAGTGTCGTCGCTATGGCAAGAAATTTGGCAACGCTGTGTCACGGATTGCTACTGCATCACCAATAGCAATAATAGCACTCGCAGCAGCACCAGTACGGTATTGCTAGACGATGATGACGACAATGCCGAAAACTCGGATTACTTTCAATTCTTGCCCTTTGCCGGTTGTATGGAAGAAGAAGATTTGGCGGATGTGGTACCCAAAATATGTGAAACGATCACAACGGGACTCCCAAAAGCCAAGAGCAAGGCACTGATGCAACTGGCACGTCTTTGCGATCGAGATCATCAACACAATCGCATTCCACTGGTTTGTCGACAAGAATCCTGGAATGTCGTGACTGTACTCTGTCAGTATGTACTGCAAGATCCAACTACGACGTGGAAAGATTATCGACAGGCATTGCTCATTCTCTCCAATCTCACGTTGCCCATGGAAAACAAGGCCGTTCTCTTGTTGGGACCTCTCCGGGAGGTTCTCTTGCGTGCACTCTATCACGGGCTCCGAGTGGGACATGTCGTCGACACTGACAAGACTACTGCCACAACCATGACACCCTTGCAAACACAGCAACAATTGGAGATTCATTTGGTCTGTGCTATTCTATTCAATTTGAGCTTTTTGCAAGATGGAAGAGAGGTATTGTTGAATTACAACATTACTGGCAGTGCTAAAGGCAGCCGATCGGCATCACCACTGCATCAAAAGACATCACTCTTGCAGACGTTGGAACGCATGATGCAACACTTTTTGCCATACACTACCAAAAAGAAGAACCGACAAGCCAATGCCGATTCCGTCGAACGACAAGCCATTCGATGGACCTTTGGAATGATGCGCAATCTCTGTCAAGACAAGGACATGGCACGGACCATTGGACAAACGCAAATCCCCAAGATGGCACTCGAGTTACTCCAGTCGGCAGCGACGTGTGACAAGGCTGCGTACAAGTGGAAGAGTCAGTCGTTGGAAGATCTTGCATTGGGCATGTTGATTGAATTGGCACTTCGAGAGAATGAACAAGAAGCACAGTTCCGTGCCCAACTGGGTACTATCAAGGGGCAACCAGCACAAAAACAGGAACATGAACTGTTGGTCCCGAGTTTGTACGCCATTTCTTGTCGAGACTATTTGGAACCCTTACTCCAAGTCAGTGGAATTCACGGGGTGCGAGCACAAGCCATTGTCAAGCGATTCGACCGAAAAGAGCAAGATGTTATTATTGTTCCGGTGGACCGAAAAGAGCAAGATAGTATTATTGCGGTGGACCACCAACCACACAACAGGAAACACATGTCATCCATTGCAAGTTTTTGATGGATGGATGGAGAAAAAGAACCCAAGCCGTTTAGGCGCCAAGGAACGCGGCTGGGGGTCTTGATGTGGGAGGGTAAAAGGGTGGGTGCTTGCTTACGCCGTCGCTCCAAGAATTTGGAGCATGTGATTTGAGTGGTGTGTTGTTTTTGGTGGCTGGTAGTACTGTGACAAGGTTGCATTGTTTTTAGTTGCTACCTTTTTGTTGTTTGTTTGTCAGGAGAGAGAGAAGATTAGATATATCCATTGTCTGGTATAAGCTATTTAAAAGATATCTTCTCTGGTTAAATGGTTTACTTGTGTAGCTTGCTGTTGGTACCGGGTTGTTGCTGTGCTTCTCACTGTTGCCACGCAAGTCGACAGGTTGGCTGTCAGAGGTTGATAATCGGGCAACCAGGAGTGGGGCTGGAGATGGACCAGCAGGCGTACCGGTTTAGTTGTGGGAACTCTCCCTTCGATCCGCCCTGTGGCCAGGAGTGAGGCCTGGAAAACTGAGTGGACTGTCACGGCCTTCGTTGCGCGCTTGGTCACGAATCTCAATCATGGGGACAGCACAGCGAGGCCAGTCAAGCCCGCCAGCAACCCCGACCGGCGTTTCGCGTTCAGTCACAGTGCCATAAGATAAGGTGAGAGGCAGCATGCATGCTGTCATAAATGCAGGGGGTGCCTCAAACCAACTGGTTTTTCGCCCCTTCCTTTCTTACAGGCAGCTTCGTTTCTATTGATCTCAAGCGCGCAACGAAGGCCGTGACAGTCCACTCAGTTTTCCAGGCCTCACTCCTGGCCACAGGGCGGATCGAAGGGAGAGTTCCCAAATCATTTCAGCTCCCACACCTGGTACAATGCCATGAAAATCCAATACCCTCTGCACATACCGGTACGCCTGCTGGTCCATCTCCAGCCCCACTCCTGGTTGCCCGATTATCAACCTCTGACAGCCAACCTGTCGACTTGCGTGGCAACGGTGAGAAGCACGCCGGTACCAACAGCAAGATACACAAGTAAACCATTTAACCAGAGAAGATATCTTTTAAATAGATTATACCAGACAATGGATATATCTAATCTTCTCTCTCTCCTGACAAACAAACAACGAAAAGGTAGCAACTAAAAACAATGCAACCTTGTCACAGTACTACCAGCCACCAAAAACAACACACCACTCAAATCACATGCTCCAAATTCTTGGAGCGACGGCGTAAGCAAGCACCCACCCTTTTACCCTCCCACATCAAGACCCCCAGCCGCGTTCCTTGGCGCCTAAACGGCTTGGGTTCTTTTTCTCCATCCATCCATCAAAAACTAGCAATGGATGACACGTGTTTCCTGTTGTGTGGTTGGTGGTCCACCGCAATAATACTATCTTGCTCTTTTCGGTATTCCGGAACAACAATAACATCTTGCTCTTTTCGGTCGAATCGCTTGACAATGGCTTGTGCTCGCACCCCGTGAATTCCACTACTTGGAGTAATGGGTTCCAAATAGTCTCGACAAGAAATGGCATACAAACTCGGGACCAACAATTCATGTTCTGTTTTTGTGCTGGTTGCCCCTTGATAATACCCAGTTGGGCACGGAACTGTGCTTCTTGTTCATTCTCTCGAAGTGCCAATTCAATCAACATGCCCAATGCAAGATCTTCCAACGACTGACTCTTCCACTTGTACGCAGCCTTGTCACACGTCGCTGCCGACTGGAGCAACTCGAGTGCCATCTTGGGGATTTGCGTTTGTCCAATCGTCCGTGCCATGTCCTTGTCTTGACAGAGATTCCGCATCATTCCAAAGGTCCATCGAATGGCTTGTCGTTCACGGAATCGGCATTGGCTTGTCGGTTCTTCTTTTTGTAGTGTATGGCAAAAAGTGCTGCATCATGCGTTCCAACGTCTGCAAGAGTGATGTCTTTTGATGCAGTGGTGATGCCGATCGGTGCCTTTGCACTGCCAGTAATGTTGTAATTCAACAATGCTTCTCTTCCATCTTGCAAAAAGCTCAAATTGAATAGAATGGCACAGACCAAATGAATCTCCAATTGTTGCTGTGTTTGCAAGGGTGTCATGTTGTAGTAGTCTTGTCAGTGTCGACGACATGCCCCACTCGTAGTCCATGATAGAGTGCACGCAAGAGTACATCCCGGAGAGGTCCCAACAAGAGAACGGCCTTGTTTTCCATGGGCAACGTGAGATTGGAGAGAATGAGCAATGCCTGTCGATAATCCTTCCATGTCGTAGTTGGATCTTGCAGTACATACTGACAGAGTACAGTCACGACATTCCAAGATTCCTGTCGACAAACCAGGGAATCCGATTGTGTTGATGATCTCGATCGCAAAGACGTGCCAGTTGCATCAGTGCCTTGCTCTTGGCTTTTGGGAGTCCCGTTGTGATCGTTTCACAAATTTTGGGTACCACATCCGCCAAATCTTCTTCTTCCATACAACCGGCAAAGGGTAAGAACTGAAAGTAATCCGAGTTTTCGGCATTGTCGTCATCATCGTCTAGCAATACCGTACTGCTGCTTCGAGTGCTATTGCCATTGCTATTATGGTGATGCAGTAGCAATCCGTGACACAGCGTTGCCAAATTTCTTGCCATAGCGACGACACTGTCTCTTGTGTAGTAGATTGCTTCTTGTTGTTACTGAGCTGCTTGAACTTGCCCTTGACATTCTTGATGCCTTGCTCATGGGAGTCGTCGTTGGAATGGTGGTATCCTTGGAAGAAATATGGAAGGAAGAGGAGGAAGGTGGGAAGGATTCTCACTAGTAGTGGCACTAAACGTACTCAACACCACCGTGGGGACATTGTTGTCATTAGTGTCAGGAATAACCGCAGCAGTGTCGTCCTTTGTAGCGACTTCATCTTGGCGTTTGTTCTTCTCTGTTTCTTGTTCTTGTGTACATGTCCACTAGTGAGTGTACTGGCCGTCGGTGACGATTCCAATGTCAGTGGAGACAGAGTGCGATGAGGAGCTTTGTTAAAGACAATGTTGGCACTGCGGGGTCGCGCCGGTGTGGCTGCTCCACTGGCACTGGCACCAACAATAGCGCCGAGTAGTGTAGTCACGGGTGGTGGAGGGTGTGGTGGTAAAGTTGACTTCCAATCCAGTGCCGTCGGCTGTGGGATGCAGAATGGGATACAGCTTATCATCATCATCGTCGGCGGCGGCGGACTTGTTGTTGTGGTGGTAGTAATCGCGAGTGGCATCAAACGTCGACATGTCACTGTTACTATCCGAATCGTCGGCGGCAGCGGATGCAGGATTCTCACGTCGTCGCAACAGTTGAATCATGGCACGGGTCGGCAAGCGACTCTCCTTGCTGCGCCTGTTGCCTCGCTTACTCCAACGAGGACGACCATCGCGACGTTTCAAAAAGTTGGCCATTGTTTGTGTTGCGTTCGTACCGGTACACTTCTAATACTAGTAGAAGTGATGCCAAGAGTCAGATTTGTGCCAGTGCAAGCCGCCTGCTATCCACACTCTCTTTCTCTTTATTTCTCAACAGAAACGGACTAGTTAAGCGTAGTTCTAGCAGCGTGGATTCATCAAGCGAGCTTTCGATCTTCGCGTCCCTTTTCCGTTTCTCCCACGCCGAAACAAGAGTTGGCTGCGCGGGAAGCCGGAGTGGGGTGTGACGTCCTGCGCAACGGAAGAACATTCTAGGTAGCCGTCCCGCAGATTCATTTTGGCGATGAGTACTTACATACGCGCCAGCATGTATATGGTACTTAGGGATCCCGCTGGCCGGTGTGGAAATGGTTCCGTGTTGTCAAAAATGGGATGTTTTGACAGTCTTGCCGGCATTTCCCTCTTCGATCGATGCCAACTTCTTTGGCAGGGACCGACGGAACAGCATGGAATCAGTTCTAGAGATCACGGGTTGACAGCAACTGAGGTATGCCTAGTCTCATCATCCTTGCAATTCAGCCTCGGTAGAGTAACGTGGTGTAACAAAATGAGTACAACAGTTACACAGTACGTCGCTCCGGGGCCTCTTCATGTAGTAGTTCTCTGGTTGCTGTGCCGAGAGCGCACTCTATAATGATGTCGTCCCAGGTGCGTTTAGTCGCGCTGGAGGTTACCTATTGGTGTCCTAACGCCGCGTTCGACTTTTTTCTGTCATTGGCCATGATTTTGGCGTTGTTGCAATTAGCTCTTCGGTTGTGTATCCAGAGAGACTCTTATCCATTCGTCCCACTCTATATTCAGGTTCATTGGCGCTTTAATTAAATTCCATAGTCATGTGATGCATATACGCCACCAGAAGAGATGGTTGCCGCTGACTTGTCGTCCCTCCGAGCCAAAGCAGGTGCTGGTGGTACATCTAATAGTAGTAACCACCAAGACGAAGAACATGAGAAGCCTACGCGGTACGGCTCTACTTGGCGGTGGTCAGAGAACAAACACAAAGTGTCACGACAACTACTACTCCTTGTCAAAACAACGAAGAACGCCGAGCGGCTC
>CAICTM010002255.1:0-16548 GCA_903772945.1 Seminavis robusta
GTCATCTGTCATGGGAGAATCCAAGGTGTCCCCGATGCTGGGTCAGCTTCACTCTTGGATCAACTACAGGCGGCGTCGAACCTATCAGGACTTGTCTGTCGGCATCAGGGAGCTGCACCAGAGTTGGCGGGCGGGGCGAAACTTGAACCAATTGTTTGGGAGTTCCGAGGATTTGCTGCTCCCCACCATCGTTGGTATGGCCTTGTTCCTGATCAACAGTTGCTAGGTGGCTAGGTGGGAGTCGGGAACATGGCGGTTGACATCGTAGTGGGTGGCTGCATTCTTCAGTGTCTCCTTGTACGCCTCGTAGGTGAAGCGCTCCTTGGGACCATGACGACACCATTCTTTCATGCTCACGGGATCTGATGTCGTTCAAGACTTGACATCAGTGAAGGCACGTTGCAGGAACAGCTTCTGCATGCGTTCACTGAGCTTGTCGCTAGATCTCGGTGGCCATCATTGTAGTGGGTGATGTTCTCGTCAAACTTGATGACAAAGTCAACAGCAGAGCCTTGCCTTGGACTGTATGGACACTTGAAAGCCAATGGAGGACTCAACATGGTCCAGGGAGCCTGCTACTGATGCATGTGCATCCTGGATCATTCCACAAGGATTGCAAAGCAATCAGCATCATGGAAGTGAGAATTTCACAATGACTTTCCCATTGTTGTCTTCACTGTGTCAGGAGGACAGCATAGATCCACGGTTCATCCGTAGGAGTTCTGAAAAGTACTCGGCAGTCATGGGAACATATTCAGTGTCGAAGACCTTGTAGAAGCTTGTGCTCTGGCTATGACGATGAAAGCCTCATACCAAGTGTCAAACTCCTTGTTGGATCTAAGAGTAGGGTAGGCTGGGGCATCTGCTTGGCACGGAAGTACCTGCTTCTGGTTCTGGATTGCACCGCCTCCACTTCCTTCAGGACATGGATCAGTGCCATCAGGATCTCCTTGCCACCGTTTCATTACCTTG
Organism: Seminavis robusta; assembly: GCA_903772945.1. Classification (NCBI taxonomy): domain Eukaryota; phylum Bacillariophyta; class Bacillariophyceae; order Naviculales; family Naviculaceae; genus Seminavis; species Seminavis robusta. The sequence goes on from CAICTM010002255.1 coordinate 973, forward strand.
TGGGTTGCCACCAAAGCAGTCAGGATTTCCTGAATCAACAGGACCTGTTGTTACATTGTTGGGATCCTTCCTTGCATCCTTTTCATGGAGACATGCCATGCATGTTGAGAAGATGGATTGCTTCACCTGTGGTTGTGGCCATTGGCTCCCCAGAGGATTGGAATGGAGTTCCTCTTTGGCTGCTCCTCCAGAGGCACAAAAGTTGGCTGATTGGAGGGATGGCTGAATACACTGGTGTCTGGGATGAGACAATCCAGTAGGTTGGATGGTGGAGGACAGGTTGAATGGGAGTGTCCTCTACCCTGGGGTGTGATGGATTGTTGTTGGTTGGTGGGTGTATTCCTCCCCATTGGGGCCCATACTTGGTCATAGTAGCCATCTCCAATAGATGGAGAGGCAACATCCATGGCAAATGCAGTTGGAATGGATAACCAAGAGGGTCCTAACATCACCCAACAAGCTCTGTTCCAAATGCCTGGTTCTGAATCGGTCCTCCCAGCCTTTATCTCAGGGCTGGCTTGAGTGATAACACAGTGTTCTAGGAATAGAGCATGGGATAGTATGCCATGGAGGGGAGGTGCATTGCAAGGATCAAGGGCAGCTTGCTTTGATGCCTCTGTCAATGCCAATGTCAGCTGCTCAAGTTGTTGGCTGATCATTGTTGTTGTTGTGTCATGGTTGGCTAGATTGGAGGAAGCCAAGCTGGAGATGGCACTGTGGTGTGGTGGTAACAAACAGCCTGGGGGATCCACAGGTGTTCTGACAGGAGGAGCTGGAGCTGGAGCTGGAGCTGGTTCCTCTGCAGTAGTGGATCTGTTGGTGTTGTCCTGTGTGTTGGTGCCATTGGATGCTGCTAGTGACATGGTGTCACTGGCATCCATTTCCTGCTGTTGCTTCTTCTTCTTGCGACCCATGATGATTGGTGCGCTGGCTAGACAGTGCAGTAGTGTAGTGGTAGTGTAGTGGTGTTGCCTGCTGTTCCTTGGAAGGGTACCGGTTGGATGAGTATTGTTGGTGTTGGTGTGTGTATGTGTGGCTGAAGAGGTGCTGCACAAACACAAGCACAGAAAATCCAAAATGAGGACTTGAGGACTTGCACTTCTGTTGGATGACAGAGGAGGTTATCATGTAGCCTCTACTATCCTTCGATACCTTGTTAATAGGCCGAAAGGTGTTCTCGTGGTGCTTGAGTTGCCTTACAGAGGCTGTCGAACGATCCGTACGATCAGCACGTATTTTCGTGGCTTTCCGGGTTCCTTCGAGTCTTGACTGGAGGAGTTCCCGTTTCGATCGAAAATGTGAGGTGACTTGATTGCGCGATGTGCCGGCTTGCTTCCGGAACAGGGGTACGGAGAAGTACGTCACTCGGAAGAGGTGCGTGTACCGGTTCTGTGAGTCCCTTGTGAGTACCGGTTCGTTGCCAGTATCTTCGGATGCACGACTGCGAAAATCGCTTCTTCCGTAGGAAATGTCAACACGAAAAAGGATCGACAATGGTGCTCGTATTCCTCTATCGGCCGGCTGAACTAGGCCGATTAACAAGAAGATAGCTGGTGTATCTTGTCGAGCACCTTTAGGTTAGTAGGTGGACCTATGGTTACCTTCTCTAACCGACGAGAATCGAGTTTTCGGTTCGATCGGCGTTTTCGTGGCTCGATTTTCTTGTTTCCGTTCGAGGTTGCTTCCACTCTTCCACTCTTCGCACTGTAAGCCACTCTTGTGTTGTGTCTATGCGAAAATGTTAATCCTATGAATCTCCGCCAGGAAACTCAGTTGTAGGAACACAAGAGCTGGGAGGGAGATCTCTGGTTGATGAAGATCTCCTCCACTGGCTGAAAGGCCAGCTCAAAAGAGCTGGATCAATGCTACCCAATCACTGCTTCAGAGTACTTGGGGAGCTGGTTACATTGCCCTAGCACATACCACACAGGAATCTATCTACTGCAGGGCTGACGGTGCTACTGGGTCTCAGGGGTTACTCTTTCATTACTATCTTTCTTACTATAAGCTAAACATCATTACCACGATTTCACTCCAGTTGACAGAACTGGCTCTTTTGGAGAGGATATCCTACTGTTGGAGATCCTAGGAGAGGACTGTTGGTCTGGAACATTCCATTGTATCTAGACTGAAGGCTATGTATGCTCTGCAACACATAGGCATGCCTCAGCTATATACAAATTGTCACATGGCTGCAATGCTGTGTGTACTGATTGACTGTACACGATCAAAAGCATTGTTTCCATCCGACTAAACCAGCACAGCTGTGGCGCACCCATAGAGGCTCCTATTGCTAATTTCATCGATAAGGATCCAATGCAAGATATCGGCAACAGAGTGTAGCCAGCAAAGCGGAACCGAGTGTGTTCGGTATTGTTGACACTGTCGCCGATCGATGAACTCTACGGTAGCTAGGTATGATGGCTGGATTGACAATGTTCGGTTGTGCATGTATTCGTCATAAGGATCCAATGCAAGATAATGGCAACGGAGTTTAGCCAGCAAAGCGGAACCGAGTGTGTTCGGTATTGTTGACACTGTCGCCGATGTAACTGTACGGTAGCCGGCTACAATGGCTGGATTAACAATATTCGGTTTTGTGCATGTATTCGTCATAAGGATCCAATGCGAGGTAACCGAGTGCAGCGAGCAAAGCCGAACCTGAGTGTATTCGGTACTGTTGCCACTGTCACCGATCGATGAACTCTACGGAAGCTAGCTACGATGGCTGGATTGACAATGTTCGGTTGTGCATGTATTCGTCATAAGGATCCAATGCAAGGTACCAGTAATAATGGAGTGTACCGGTAGCAAGTAAAGCGGAACCTGAGTGTGTTCGGTAGCAAGTAAAGCAGAACCTGAGTGTGTTCGGTACTGTTCGTCATATTCCGTCTCCTTGAGACGGCGCTCCTTTTGGTTACCCCCTCAGTTGCACTCTGAAATCGATTGGCTCGCGTTTACTGTGAAAATTAGTGTACCCGCACTTCAGTTGCAGAATCAACGGTCATGTGTATCGTTAAGTAACAAGTTCCCTTTCGAAAGATTTAGATCGATTCGTGGATAAAAGAACCGTTGAAGTTACTAAGGTTAAGGATAAACTGATTGCCTGTACATGTACCGAGACTCGTAACGTTCAAGTCCATCATTGAAGGTGCAGCACCGACTTCTCTCCCTCATTGAATTCGTATGGTAAACAGGAGGTAAATCCAAGCTTGGCCGACAACAATGCATGGTGAGTGCTTTATCCAATCGGCCGATCGATCGAATTGATTCGAGGTAAGCCTATTATCAAGAGTGTTAATTGAAGGTACAGCGCTGACTTCTCTCCCTCATTCAATTCCTATGGTAAACAGGAGAGAATTCCGAGCTCGGCCGTCAACAGGTGAGTTGGTTTTAATTATTCGAATCGATCGATCGCACCTCTATTATTATCCAAGCCTCACTCAAGCCGTCCTTCTCTGGTGCAGATTCGAAAGCCATCCCTCATTGAATCCTATGGACCGTGGGATGGCAGTCAGTTCTCGGCCCATGACGGCCAAGTTGGTGCAATTTGAAAAACAAGGGTAAGTCTCCGGTCGTCTGCAGTTGAGCACAGAAAACAAAACTCATATCTATTTGTTGTTTTCTCTGCTGTACTGCTGACGGCCGAGGAAATCCCATTGTCGAGTCCTTTTCGAACGATCGATCCCTCCGGATGGATTTCCCGTTGTCGAGTACGGTACTTTTCAAACGAACAATTGTCAGCTACAAGAGGAAGAGGCTACCGCGACAGAGGAAACTGTTAACACCAGCCCTACCAACAGCATGATCGTAATCGTCGTCGAGTCATTGAATGGCAACAGCCGTCAACCGAAGGAGGCTACACGATCAACACACAAGCACAGAGGAGAGTGGATCCTCCGACCGGATTCATCCCTCCTTGTTATTTCCTAGTGGGTTGGTGGTGATTTCTGTGTTGATATCCATTTTCCTGCGGGAACAGTGCTTGTGGCGCTTGGATTGATACTATTCCTATGGTGAGGTAACGGAGTGTAGCCAGTAAAGCGGACCCTGAGTGTGTTCGGTACTGTTGCCACTCTCACCGATTGATGTAACTCTACCGTAACTGGCTACAATGGCTGGATTGACAATATTCGGTTGTGCATGTATTCGTCATAAGGATCCAATGCGAGGTACCGGTAACGGAGTGTAGCCAGCAAAGCGGAACATGAGTTTGTTCGGTACTGTTGACACTGTCGCCGATGTAACTGTACGGTGCGGGCTACAATGGTGGATTGACAATTTCGGTTTTCATGTATTCGTCATAAGGATCCAATGGAGGTAAGACGAGTGTAGCGAGCAAAGCTGAACTTTCGGTACTGTGCCACTAGCTATACGGCAGCTGGCTACAATGGCTGGATTGGCAATATTCGGTTGTGCATGTATTCGTCATAAGGATCCAATGCGAGGTACCGGTAACGAAGTGTAGCGAGCAAAGCTGAACTTTCGGTACTGTTGCCACTAGCGATATACGCAGTGGCTACAATGGCTGGATTGACAATATTTCGGTTGTGCATGTATTCGTCATAAGGATCCAATGTGAGGCAACCGAGTGCAGCGAGCAAAGTCGAACCTGAGTGTGTTCGGTACTGTTGCCACTGTCACTGATCGATGAACTCTACGGTAGCTGGCTACAATGGCTGGATTGACAATGTTCGGTTGTGCATGTATTCGTCATAAGGATCCAATGCATGGTACCGGTACCGGAGTGTAGCCAATAAGGTTCTAGAAGGATCAGTTCCAATACTCAAGTAGTGGACTGGGTCTCGCTGAAACCCTTCCTCAGGGACAGCGGTAGTCAGGCAGTTCAGGGGGCCTTGTCGCGCCTCAGGAGTATTCCAACACCTCCAGTAGGCACCAAACCAAGGACTTGGCCCTGTCAGTCAGACAGGAGGGCCAGCAGAGCTCTCTGCTGGACCCTTTGGGCCAGCTCTCCTCAGGAGCTGGGGGCCTTCGTTATTCAATCGTGCAGTGGCAGTCTGGGAACAGTACTATCTGCTACCTCCTACTGCTTCTGCCCGGCCTCAACAGGATGGGTATCAACTGCTGCGGTATCAATAGGGCTACAAGCTAATCAGGATCGGTCTCAATCTTTCGTACTATTTTCTTAACTATGGTAGAAAGGACGATCCTTTCTTGCTGCTTTGGCTGGAGATAAGCCAGCTGCGGGTGCTGGAGCTGTAGGCCAGCATAGCTGTTGGAGCTATCTCTGACGGAATCCAGAGCTCTCGCTCCTAGACTTTATCGCTCCCCACGAGTGCGAATGGATCCGCTCTCATGGGAATGCCACGATATACGACTAGTTACCAACTAACTATTTACAAACTCTCCCCATGAATGGAACATCCATGGGCCACTCAGCATCGACTGCTAGTGGAACACAATGTGAGATGGGGATCTCACAAGTGGAGGGACTTGCATGGTCGGTCGGTTGCTGGACCAAAGGTAGGCGCAAAGGGATTGCGTGCTTCATCAGCATGGCCAGACTCGGTAGGTGTCGGCGGTGCTGGTTGGTTTTGTTTCTTCATATGTAGACAAATATTGTGGCTTTGCCACAGGCCGAATTCAGCGATGGCAAGCTCTCAGTGGAGCGGCCTTCTTGCCCCGCAATCATGTCCCTTGACGGATGGGATGGATGGGCTGAACCAGACAGGGACGAAGTCTAGTTGCCCGTCCGAAAATCCAGGGACGGTAGCTAGCAGCACAGACTGGGGTGCTCCTATCCTATGGGCCATCATGGAAGCAAACACATGATGGAACACATGCCAAACACTAGGGAACTCCCAATTGCCTTGGAGGCAGAGGAGACTGAGACTTGGTGCTGGGACCTTGGGCTATCCTGTGGTTGGGCTTCTAGCTGCTGTCAACCATTGGTGTGGTGTGCCGACTGGTGGCATTGCTGCCAAGGGATCCTCTCATTTGGACAAGCCTGGGTGGCACTGGGAGTACCAAAGAGAGGTGGTCGGGATGGACCAAGCTGGGAATCCTTGGTGTCGTTCGACATGGTGGACACTGTGTATCTCCAGCCAAGTGTTGGTGGTTGCACGACCTGCCCTGGAAGCTGTCTGCTTGAAAGCATCTGCTTTGGGTGTGCACTTGCTTGCAAAGGGATCCTCTCATTTGGCATGAGCCTGGTGCACTGGGAGCACCAAAGAGAGGAGGCTCTGCTAGAGCCGAGTTGGTTGCCTTCGCTTGATGGGCAAACTGTGAGGCATCAACATGGGCTGGTTGTCGTCTGCTGAGCCAAAGGACGTGCGGTCCTGCTTGGAAGGGCACACCGTGTATTGATTCACAGGCGGGACTTCCTGGATGGTGGAATCGTCCTGCTAGAATCACTGTTGCTGTGGGCTACAGTACTGGCCTCCCCATAGCCAATGTAGAAGCTGGGTGACTGCTGGAGCTGGAGGTAGGCAGCTCTATAATCTCCCCATCACCCAGTGATGCATTGGAGCACCAGCTAGGGCAAAAGGTTGCACCGGAGCAACCAAGGTGTGGCATTGGGCAGCTGGTTGTTGGCCGCTGTAACTTGCAAAGGACAAGTGGCAATAAGTTTCTTGAGGGTCAGTTCCAATACTCAAGTAGTGGACTGGGTCTCGCTGAAACCCTTCCTCAGGGACAGCGGTAGTCAGGCAGTTCAGGGAGCCCTTGTCGTGCCTCAGGAGTGTTCCAACACCTCCAGTAGGCACCAAACCAGGACTTGGTCCTGTCATCAGACAGGAGGGCCAGCAAGCGCTCTCTGCCGGACCCTTTGGGCCAGCTCACCTCAGGAGCTGGGGCCTTCGTTATTCAATGTGCTCTTGGCAGTCTGTAGACAGTACAGTACATCTGCTACCTCCACTGCTGCTTCTGCCGGTCCTCAACAGGATGGGTATCAACTGCTGCGGTATCAATGGGCTACAAGCTAATCAGGATCGGTCTCAATCTTTCGTACTATTTTCTTAACTATGGTAGAAAGGCGATCCTTTCTTGCTGCTTTGCTGGAGATAAGCCAACTGCGCAATGCTGGAGTTGTAGGCCAGCATAGCTGTTGGAGCTATCACCAGAGGAATCAGAGCTCTCGCTCCTAAAAGTTATCGCTCCCCACGAGTCGTATGGTTCCGCTCTCATGGGAATGTCAACGATATACGATTAGTTCTAACTACTATCTACAAACTCTCCCCATGAACGAACTCATCTCATGGGCCACTCAGCATCGACTCTAGTGGAACACAATGTGAGATCTGGAATCTCACAAGTGGGGACTTGCATGGTTGGTCGTTTGCTTGACCAAAGGTGGGCAATGTTGCGTGCTTCATCAGCAATGACCAGACTCGGTAGGTGTTGGCGGTGCTGGTGCTATCATAGCTGTTGTTGTTTTCTTCATATGTAGACAAATATTCGGGCTTTGCCACAGGCCGAAATCAGCGGTGGCAAGCTCTCAGTGGAGCGGCCTTCTTGCCCCGAATCATGTCCCTTGACGGTTGGGATGGATGGGCTGTACAGACAGGGACGTAGTCTGTTGCCCGTCCGAAAATCAGGGACGGTGCTAGCAGCACAGACTGGAGTGCCCAAATCCTATGGGCATCATGAAAGCAAACACATGATGGACCACATGCCAAACACTGGTGAACTCACATTGCCTTGGAGGCAAGGAGACTGAGGCCTTGTGCTTGGGACCTCGGGTCATCCTGTAGTGTGGCTGTGTTCTGCTGTCAGCCATTGGTCGACTGGATGGCATTGCTGCCAAAGGATCCTCTCTTCGGCACAAGCCTGGTGGATTGGGAGTGCCGAAGAGGGTGGTCCGGGATGGACCAAGCTGGGGATCTTGGTGTCGTTGGACATGGTGGACACTGGCCTCCAGCCAAGGTTGGTTTGTGCACCTGCCCTAGAAGCTGTCTGCTTGAAAGAATCCTGCTTTGGGCGTGCGCTTGCTGCACAGGGATCTCTCGTTTGGACACGAGCCTGGTGCCACTGGGAGTACCAAAGAGGGTGGTTCTGCTAGAACCGCGTTGGTTGCCTTGTGTGTCGCCTTGATGGGCAAACCGTGGGGCATCCAAATGGGTTGGTTGTCGTGGGTCTACCAAGGACGTGCGGTCCTGTTTGAAGGGACAACCGTTGTGTTGATTACATGCGTGATTTCCTGGGATGGTGGAATCTCCTCTAGAATCGTTGTTGCTGTGGCTACAGTCTAGCCTCCCATAAGCCAATGTAGAAGCTGGGTGACTAATGGAGTGAAGTACTGGAGCTGAAGGTAGGCAGCTCTGTAATCTCCCCATCACCCAGTGATGCATTGGGAGCACCAGCTAGGGCAAATGGTTGCACTGGAGCAACCAAGGGAATGGCATTGGGCAGCTGGTTGCTGGTCGCTGTAACTCGCAAAGGACGAGTGGCCGGCGACTCCCCACAAGCTGGCTTGGAAGATGACTGGTGGTTGTTTGTGGCACCGACCAAAGGGCGAGTGACACTGGTGCCAGACAACTCCCCACAATCGTGCTTGAGAGATGTGTGGTACCGGTTGTGCCTCCTGGTCCTGGAGGCGGCTGCTTTCTGCCTGAGGGCAGCTGCTTTTCCGTTGATCTTCTCGAGGTTTCGACTAAGGGACTTGTCAAGCAGCTGACGAATGCACCACTGTCGCTCTTCGATGAGACTATCAAGGGTAGTGTCAAGGGCTTGGATAGAGGTGTGCTGCGCATCCAGACTCTTCATGATGGCCCGAATCGTATCCTCCCGGGTTGTAGGGGAAGTGTGGCTAGTTGTTCTTGGGCTAGCCTGTTTCCTTGGTTCTCTAGCCTTCGAGGCCTTCCGTGATGGTGGAGGAGTCACTGTGGGTATGTAGAGTGACATTGTGCCTCTTGTTGTTGCCAAGGGAGAGGTGTACCTGCTGTACCGGTGGAAGCACTGGTTTTCAGCTCTTGTAGCAGTAGAATAGGGCTGACTCAACTGTACTTTGGAAACCACAAAGGATACTTCCAGGGACCTTGGTATGGGGCTAGGAAATTCAAGCTAGGTGTAGTTGAATAAGGTAGCCTGTGTACAGGCTTTGGAACCTGTTTCCTGGATTGCTCTGGTGGTGGGAACTGCCTTGGTTTGTGGTGGTTTTGCCTCTCTGGAAGCTAGCTTACTGGGATCAATGAATCTCCCCACAAAAGCTCCTAAAATTCAAGGTGATATACCCACTGACTAAATGAAGGGTGCCGGTTGCAATGGTACCACTTTCAGCCAAGCGAATTGACCTCTTGGTTGGCTCGGAGCTCTCCGAGTTACTCCTTTCGTGGCTCCGTGAGGAAAATCGCGATTTCGCGATTCGATTCAATGACTCGACGGTGTAAAACCTTTAAAATGTGAGGACAAAGCGTTTACCGGAGCTGAGCCTGCTTTCGGATCAAGAACCGGTACGGGGAACCCTGTCGTATAAGTCTTCAAAGGATCCGTGACCGGTACAGGGAACTCGTGCAATAAAGCTTCGAAAATCCAGGATCACAAAGGATTTCACGTACTGACTCAGTGCACGTCGTATAAGTACCGAATATATCGAATACTGCACGGACGTTCTGATTGGCTGAGCGGCTTCCGGAAAGGAACGATGAATCGTTCCTGGGTGTTCTGTGCGTCGCTGAAACCAGTACAGGACGGAAACTCGTGACACTCGTAAACTGCACGAGTACGTCAGCGCGTTCCGTGGAATTCCTTGAGATATAAGCTCGAAAAGGCGCAATAAATCACGGAACTCGCTGAAGAAAGCTGAAAGCGATATGCCCGTCTCAAAAGAGATAAATGCTGTTTCGCGTGATAAGCAGCCAATTCCTCGTGACGTAAAAGGCTTGACTGATGGCCAAGATAGGTGCGCAAACGTTAAGTCTCCTATTCACTCGGAGACTCTCTGTTCTGTTCCCCGGGACCAGTGACTTCTTCTTTCGAGTAAATTGGTGCTTTTGTCGTGTCAACAGCCAGCGAGTGGTAGCTTGTGTTGCCGTCGTCAATGAGGTTGTAGCTTTTGTAGGTCCTTTCAGCAATGACAATGGGATGTCTGTTGGAGTTGTAGATTGGTGTATTGTCAAGCTGAGGGTGCTTGTCACTGTGGTGAAGGTTGGAAGTATCAAAATTGACCAGAAGATTGTTGATTTATGGCTTCAAAATGGGCCTTGAAACCACCTCAAAATGCCAATGAAATTCAATGAATTCAACTGTAGCTGTAGCACTGATTGTTGTATTTCGAAGAGATCCTTTTCTCGTCAAGGAGGTCTCTTCTTCCCTTAAGAACTGCCTGCAAATCTATGCGACTGTTAATCCAATAAGTTTCTTGAAGGTTCAGTTCCAATACTCAAGTAGTGGACTGGGTCTCGCTGAAACCCTTCCTCAGGGACAGCGGTAGTCAGGCAGTTCAGGGAGCCTTGTCGTGCCTCAGGAGTGTTCCAACACCTCCAGTAGGCACCAAACCAAGGACTTGGTCCTGTCAGTCAGACAGGAGGGCCAGCAGAGCTCTCTGCTGGACCCTTTGGGCCAGCTCTCCTCAGGAGCTGGGGGCCTTCGTTATTCAATCGTGCAGTGGCAGTCTGGGAACAGTACTATCTGCTACCTCCTACTGCTTCTGCCCGGCCTCAACAGGATGGGTATCAACTGCTGCGGTATCAATGGGGCTACAAGCTAATCAGGATCGGTCTCAATCTTTCGTACTATTTTCTTAACTATGGTAGAAAGGACGATCCTTTCTTGCTGCTTTGCTGGGAGATAAGCCAACTGCGCATGCTGGAGTTGTAGGCCAGCATAGCTGTTGGAGCTATCCCAGAGGAATCCAGAGCTCTCACTCCTAAAAGTTATCGAGTGGCTGGCGACTCCCCACAAGCTGGCCTGGAAGGTGGCTGGTGGTTGGCTGTGGCACCGGCCGAAGGTCGAATGACGTGCAACTCCCCACAGTCTGACTTGGGAGTTGGATGCCCAGCCGGTGGAACTGTGGCTACATTGCTGTTGTTGTTGGAAGCAAAGAGGGCCTCTGCCAGTCGCCGCTGCGTGGGCTTGACACTAGTGCCAGGCAACTCCCCACAATCGTGCTTGGGAGATGCGTGATACCGGTTGTGCCTCCTAGTCCTGGAGGCGGCTGCTTTCTGCTTGAGGGCAGCTGCTTTTCCGTTGATCTTCTCGAGGTTTCGACTAAGGGACTTGTCAAGCAGCTGACGAATGCACCACTGTCGCTCCTCAATGAGACTATCAAGGGTAGTGCCAAGGGCTTGGATAGAGGCGTGCTGCTCATCCAGACTCTTCATGATGGCCTGAACCGTATCCTCCCGGGTTGTAGGGGAAGGATGGCTAGATGTTCTTGGGCTAGCCTGTTTCCTTGGTTCTCTAGCCTTCGAGGCCTTCCGTGATGGTGGAGGAGTCACTGTGGGTATGTAGAGTGACATGGTTGCTTTCTTTCTGCCAAGGAAGAGGTGTAGGCTGTACTTGGTGGAAATACTGGAATCCAGCTGTTGTAGCAGTAGAATAAGGCTGGCTCAACTGTAATCTGGAAACCACAAAGATGACTTCTTGGGACCTTGCGATGGGGCTAGTAAATTCAATTGGGTTGTTCTTGAATAAGGTAGCCAGTGTAGGGGGTCTGGAGCCTGCTTCCTGTGTTGCCGTGGTGCTGGGAATTGCCTTGGTTTTGGTGATTTTGCCACTGTGAAGTCAGTCAACTTGGCTCAATGAATCTCCCCACAAAAGCTTCCAAAATCCAAGGTGAGCTACCCACTGACTAAACAAAGGATGGCGGATCCACTGGTAACACTTGCAGCCAAGCGAATTGACCTCTCGGTTGTCTCGGAGCCCTTCGAGTTACTCAGTTCGCAGATGGATTCTTCGTACGGAGCCAAGATCGCGATTCCGTGTACCGGTACCGTGTGCGATTTCAATGACTCGACGGTGTAAATCGGTTGAAATTGTGAGCCGAAGGATTTACCGAAGCTGAGCCTGCTTTCGGATCGGGGAACGTTGCACGTATAAGTCTTCGAGAGATCCAGGATCCAAAAGGAACTCTCGTAACCGGTGAAACTGACTCAGTGCACTCGCAATAAGTACCAAAGCTGCACGGACGATTTGATTGGCTGAGCGGCTTCCGAGAGATGTTCTTCAACGTTCCGTGGAATCGCTAAACACGATCCAGTACGTTCCTTGGATCGCTCGAAACTGTACAGGACAGAAATTCGTGACACTCAAAACTGCACGGATATCCTGAAGATATATGCCGTGCAAAGGATCAATAAATCAAAAAATTCTCGCAAAGCGATAAGCCCGGATCAAAGGAAATATGCGACGGCGCAAGGGTAATAAACAGGAGTTGCTTCTTCGGGCGTAAAAGCCTTGTACGGTTGCCAGGATAGGCGAAAACAATAAGTCTCGTGTTCTCTCGGAGTTTCCACAGGGGTACGTCGCTTCTTCTTTCGAGTGAATTGGTTGCTTTTCCTCTTTCTCCGTGAAGCCGTGAAGTCGTCAACAAGAGCTAGTAGCTTGTAGCTCCGTTGAAGATGTTGCCGGAATATAGGTCCTTTCGAAGGCAATGGTTGTGCTGTTGGTCTTGTAGTTGGATTGGTGGGTAGTCAACTCAAAGGTTCCTGATGCTCTGGTGAAGGTTAGAGCTGTCAGGATTGACCAGAAGGTTGTTGACTTATGGCTTCAAAATGGGCCTTGAAACCACCACAAAATGCCAATGAAATCCAATGAATCCAACTGTAGCTGTAGCACTGATTGTTGTATTTCGAAGAGATCCTTTTCTCATCAAGGAGGTCTCTTCTTCCCTTAAGAACTGCCTGCAAATCTATGCTGACTGTTAATCCAATAAGTTTCTAGAAGGATCAGTTCCAATACTCAAGTAGTGGACTGGGTCTCGCTGAAACCCTTCCTCAGGGACAGCGGTAGTCAGGCAGTTCAGGGGGCCTTGTCGCGCCTCAGGAGTATTCCAACACCTCCAGTAGGCACCAAACCAAGGACTTGGCCCTGTCAGTCAGACAGGAGGGCCAGCAGAGCTCTCTGCTGGACCCTTTGGGCCAGCTCTCCTCAGGAGCTGGGGGCCTTCGTTATTCAATCGTGCAGTGGCAGTCTGGGAACAGTACTATCTACTACCTCCTACTGCTTCTGCCCGGCCTCAATAGGATGGGTATCAACTGCTGCGGTATCAATGGGGCTACAAGCTAATCAGGATCGGTCTCAATCTTTCGTACTATTTTCTTAACTATGGTAGAAAGGACGATCCTTTCTTGCTGCTTTGGCTGGAGATAAGCCAGCTGCGGGTGCTGGAGCTGTAGGCCAGCATAGCTGTTGGAGCTATCTCTGACGGAATCCAGAGCTCTCGCTCCTAGACTTTATCGGTAGCCAGTAAAGCGGACCCTGGGTGTGTTCGGTACTGTTGCACTATCTGCCTACGGTACCAACGCGGTACCGTAGCTGGCTACAATGGCTGGATTGCATGTATTCCGATGAGATTATGCCATAGGAGCCATAGTATGGGTGCGGCGCAGCTGTGCTGGCTCAGTCTGGTGGAAAGATCGCTGCTGCATCTGTACACTCTTTCAGTACAATGAGCTGTGTCACCATCAGACAAGATAGGAACAGCTGTAGAGGATATAGAGTTCCTCTGTAAGGAAGGATGATGCAGTTCCTCAGCCATGACCTATCTAGAAAGATAGCTTGGTCAATACCAGCCAAAAGATGCATGGATCTGTATCCTGCATGGCTGGAGGATGGAGTTTCACGAAAATCAGAGTTTGTGTTTTTATATATTTAAAGAAGTATGAAGAAGTAGTTGACCAGATACAGACCAACAGCACAAGTAGAGCTCTGCAGTAGACAGGATCCTGTATGGCCAGTGCCAGGGTATTGAGCAATTAACTGTTCAATCATTGCTCCACAGTGATTGAATAGCATTGCTGCCAGCCTTGTGGCTGGCCCTTCCAGCGCCAGTTGGAAGGAGATCTCCACCAAAGAGCTCTCCATCCACTCTTGTGCACCTCCACTGAGTTGCTACCTGGAATTCATAGGATTACTTGTCGCAAGCACACAAGAGTGGTAGGTGGAATCGAGTGAAGAAGAGGAGAGTTGGCTACCGATCAACCAATCGGAAGCTGACAACTCGACGACCGAAAACTGGATCGCGACCGTTTGAGGAGTATCAGTGGTCCATTGACAACCAAAGGCGCTCTACAAGATACACCAACCACCATTCTGCTAATCAGCTTGGTTGTGATATCGGCGAGGATAAAGAACGATTATCATCGCGACGGAAAATCGCGACAGAATCTGCCGATCGGCCAATCAACGAGTAACAGAGTGGTAGCGTCAAACCAAGACGTGTCACTACCAACCCGAGGGTGCTTGAGAGGTTTCCAGCCAGTTTTTGTTAATCGGCTTGGTTACGTCGACCGCGAGCGGCAGGCAACAGGTACATCATTGTCGACCTTTTCTTCGATTCCTTTCGGAAACTCTCAGTCGTGCCTCCGGAGCTAGCTGCGGGAACGTACTACACTTACTCCGGTACTCACAGACTCATTCTTGAACGTACCTCTGTTTCGCCGTCAAAGCGCGCCGAAGGATTGTGATACCAACCGGAGCTTCACTTTTTTCCAGATCTTCCGACTACGTGGCTTCGTCGTACGATACCTGTTCGTGTACATTACGGAGCGACTTGAAGCACCAGGGACACCGTTTGCCTTACTGGGGATCCAGAGTTCGTGTTGCAGCAACTTGTTTTAGTCATTGACCCAACAGTGCAGGCTTCCGGTCCTTGGATTTTTTGTACAGTGTTTGTTGCAACTACACAACACCTCTACACCACACCAACTCAGCCCAGCGACCGACACCATGGCCTCGCGGAGAAGGCTAAGCAAACAACAATCAGTGTTTTTTATACCATTTCCATAATGTTTACATCATCCAGCATAATATGAATAGCACTAAGTATAATGTAAAACACAAAGAAGTAACAAACATGTAAAGAACACTACCACTCCAGTTCATCATGGAGGAACTGTGGAACCCCTGTAGCCTACGTCAGGGCCTCCCTTGTTACTCCTTCCCCACAGCCCACCAGGTGTTCCTTTCGAATATCAGCCACCAATGGCAATAGCATTGAAGAATGACCAATGTACAGTTCCTTGCCCCACCACAAGGCAACAACACTACATCAGCTTGTTCTTCCATCCACCTACCCATTCCCTGCCACTGTTTATCCACAGCCTGTCCTGGATCAAGGCTAGGGGAACCGATTCAGAAGCAGTTTGGAACAGTTTGTGGGTGATGTTGGGACCCTCTTGTTCATTCATCCAACCCAAGTTGTCATGGTATGTTGCTGCCTCCTCTTGGAGGTGGATACCGTCACCAAGTATGGGCCCTAAATGGGGAGGTATATCCCCAAACAACACCAATCATACCATCACATCACGGCATCCCACCAACACCCCATTCTGTGAGATACCCAACTACACAACCTGGGTCTTCAGCAGCCTATCAGCCCATACCTATTAGGCCAACATCATCCAAGACACCAGTACACTCAGCCATCCCTCCAGCCGGCCAACCTACTGATCAACC
>CAICTM010002256.1:0-16544 GCA_903772945.1 Seminavis robusta
TCGAGTTTGATAGACGTGTACCAGTCCGTCGAGTGTCACTGTGCTCTGAAGTCGAAGCGACTTTGGAGATCAGAACCTTACTCGCCAATGTCAGAATGACAGGTGGGTAAGGTTTGTAGTTCCTTTGTCGGCTATAGGAGGGCACATTCGCACTGTACTGTAAGTCCATTGACAAATCGAGGAATGATGAAGCATCATCGTTGTTGGAAGCATTAGTCTGGCCACCACATAGAGGATCGATCGCATGCTACTCGCTTGGCTATTAGTGCTCGATCTGACAGGTGCTTCATAGAGGTTACGGGTTGATCTCTCAATGGTAAGCATATTGGCGGAGCGCAACGATGATTGGGACTCGGTGTTGAGGTGATACTTTACCACGCCGTCAACGACTTCAGACAGTTCCTCTAATGGTTGTCGATGCAAGTGACATCAACCCTGTCGTTGGTTTGTAACCATGACGCGAGCACCTTACCAAGGACCCGCCGTTGGCCCCTATCAACAAGGGAACGCGATCGTTCTTATGTCGAATCACAGTGGTCTGAACTGCGTATCGATATAAGAACGAGTGTTTTCATCTGCATCGGAGGTACCGCCGAAGTAGTGGCGTGACAGTGTACCGAAAGGTATGGCAATAGCCGTTTGTGAAGAGCCCTGTGACCACATTGGCTTAGTGTGTCCGGCCTGATGAAAATCCTGCTCGTCGTCGGAGTCTTTAAGAGCAGCGAAAGTAGTTGGATGCATCTCAGCCTGTGATACTGTTGTGATACATCGGAGGGGCGTAGGAACTGTCGGAGCTCCTGGATTCAGATGAGCTGGATGGAGCAGGTCCTGTCTGTAACCGGGTGGTGACATGAGGTTGCAGATTGATCCAAGGGTGCTGTGGTCGTCTTGGACGATTCCTTCTTTTTGGTCCTGCCCTTTCGGCCTCGAGATTTGGAAGAGGTGACAGTAACAAACCCAGAGGAATCTGGAGTGTCCGTCAGAGACCGCGTGGTTGTAGGGATCGCGGCAGAGGATGCGTTACTGTTGCAGGTGCGAGCGCAGCAGGAGTCTGTCTGAGCACTCGGCGTTGTCGGACAGCCTTGCGGATTCCATGGGTGCCTTGATGTGGCGCATGGATGGGTCTTCCGGGAAGTCAGCCTCGTTTGGTGTCGCGAAACTGAGGTCAGTGTCGATATCGACTCCAATGTCAGAAGAAGGATCGAGTTGGAGTTGGGAAATATCGAGCGCTAGTGAATCTGGATCATCAGCGGGTATCTCCGCAATAGGTGCCTCCTTGACGGGTGCTTCTTCCGCTGTAAGATTGGCCAAGAGCTGTTGCTCAAGCTGGTGGCAGCTTGGCGTTGACGAAGCAAGAGTTATCCCAGGTTGCTGAATCTGATGGTATGGTGGAGCCATGAGTGTGCCAATCACAGGAGGTGTCGTAGGATCTAGCTGTGCTTCATGGCTGAGGAGATGCGTCGACGTGTCCAGAGGTCGAAGGGTTCATTGCACAGAACTTGCGGGTCGAAGGTGTGGTACCCTTTATGATCCTCTTGGATTTGCTGTTGGATATTCGTATCTAATAGCCTCGTATTGGGAGGTACCGTAAGCAAATGGAGAAAGCCTGATCACGGATGGAAGGATTGCTTTCTCCATCATCGAGTGCGGGCATTGGGGGATCCGCTTCGTTGGTACGTCGAGGAGGTCCATGGTGCGTCGTATTTTCACGAGAGTTTGTGTTTGGCTGTCATCGGATTCATCAGAGAAATATACGAAGGGTTGCCAATCAGTGTCAATCTCTGGCTCGCTGAACAACATCTCGTGGGAGTATGACTCGTAGGATGAGCGATCAACCTCGTGAACTCGTACTCGCGTGTAGCCGTTTTGGTCGACTGTGATAGGACGGACCGATATCACCAGCGAGGCGTTGGCGTTGAATGCGTCTTGTTGCACGCGAGCTGCAGTAGGTCAGTGTCCGTCTTGTTGGACTTGGTTGGTGCGAGGACACTTCAGGTTGCCTGCTCGTGGCGTGGTGCTGCCATGTCGAGGGGTCGTGAGAGTTGACTGAGGGGATGGCGTGATTGCCCAGAGTTTGTGGGACTACGTCGAACAGCTAGGTC
Source organism: Seminavis robusta (assembly GCA_903772945.1). Taxonomy (NCBI): domain Eukaryota; phylum Bacillariophyta; class Bacillariophyceae; order Naviculales; family Naviculaceae; genus Seminavis; species Seminavis robusta. The sequence continues at coordinate 2,103 of CAICTM010002256.1, forward strand.
AGCCGTGTTAGTCAAGAATGCTCTTCTGCCCTGCTCGGAGATATTATCCCATGCTCTTGATCCGACTTGGACAACGACCGCCATGTGGTTGCGTTCATCATGACTTGCGTGGACCACGAGTGTCTGTCTGATTAGCTTGCAATAGGACCTCCACGGTGTATCCATATCATGGACGAATGCCTCATAGGTGTCGCCACAGGTTTCCGCTGTATCCATCGTCGAAGAGAATTCGGTTGGTAGGTGCGACGACAGCGTTGCTTCGAGAGCGTGTGGACGTCGCATGATTTGCATTGTCATGCAGTTGTGCTTGCTCGAGAAGGGCTGTTCGGTACTGCTCGAGAGTTTACTGGGAGGTGTCGCCTGCAGCTTTCTGTGGTCTGCATTGCGAGACGTCGTACAGGGCGAGATTTGGTGCCTTGGAGATTGAGCGTTCCAAGAAACGTGCCCCCTTTGGTCAGTGTACGCGCTCGTCGCTGATCTCATTGTACTGCCGAATTGTTCGAGGAAGTTGGAGAGAAACCAGCTTGGGACCCTCTCCATACCCCTTCTGCGATATTGGCGGAGGTGAGATAACAAGAAATCTTAACCGAGCGCAGGGTTGCGACCATGGACTTGGAGTAATATTCGTCATTGCCTTCCAGATCACACGAGTGTCTTTGTTGGTTTCGTTGGCAAGGACGACAGATCTTGCCTGTGCTTCTTGGAAATGTCTTCGAAGGTCTTGTACATCCATTCTCGTTGTTTCTCGTCTATTCGACTTGGTGACCGTGAAGTCCGAATCAATGAGGTGGGAGAGACCTTGAGATTTTAGCGTGTTGAGGAAGTTCTCCCTCCATTTGATGAAGACTGATTCGTCGCGAAACTCTTGAACTCTGAGCGGACGGGCTTGTTGTTCTTGTCCCAAAGTCGATTGCACGTCCCCATCGGTCATCGTGGCATCGCTGCTCTCATTTGTTGCCATGGGACGATTTCGCCGTGTGGCTGGAAGAGTCCAACTCTGAAAGCGTCGAGTGCGTCGGCCGTCAGTGATACGACGCGGATGGGTGCCTTCCTCTTGGACCGACCAATGGTGATACATCTGTACGCCGCGAGCAGTAGCTTCTTCCTGTGAGAGGTACTGGTCTTGGAGTGCCGTTGGTGTCGTCGGAAGCTTGGAGATCCATAACTTCATCTTTGGTGAGAAGTAGGAGATCCATCCATCCGTCGATTCCTTGTTCGGACAGTGCGATGCGCATGTGAGATGCAGTGTACCCTGTGGTGGAAGCGTCTTCGCCGCATAGGGTGCATAGGACATGCTTGAGCTTGGCTGCTTCATCGGCCATCTTGATGGAGGTGTGGCAGTGCGTAACTGCGACTAGTTAATCTGCTAACGTGGGGAAATACTACTTGAACAGAGGGATCTTATAGAGGTAGCTACCACCCAACGAGATCAACTGCAACTATTCAAGACGAGTGCAAGGTAAATGCAAAGTTTGCTTCTTAGTAATTCATAATCTGTGTTGTGAGCTTTGATTGATGCGATCAGTAAAGCTAGTTGTAGCGTGTTGGATCAATACATCGTGGTAGTTGATCTTGGTTCATACGGAAGTCAACGTGGTATCTGCGGGAAACGGTTCGTTGGCAGGATGCTTTACTCCTGTCGAATACTCCAATTTACCGTGTCCTTTGTTTTCGTTGAGAACGTGTTCTTGCCAGCGTTCTCTGTTCCATCATGTTGACTCATAAAACATGACTCAATCTACTCACGGATACTCTGAGTCGTGGGAGGAACTTTAACGCTTTCAAGCCACACTTGGTCTATTTGGTTGTGCATCTAGAATGTTGTTGGCGCCAGCTCTGGAAGCTGGTTGTTTGCTGGCTGGAGGTTTTGCCATAATGATTTCCCCAGAGGTTGGATGACTACTAGGGCTGGCAAGCTCAATAATCTCCCCATCATCCAACGATGGATGGGCATCAGCGAGGGCATTCAAGGGTGTGACACTGGGCAGCTGGTGGCTCGTAGCTGGGACACACAGGGGTCGTGTGACAGGCAACTCCCCACAAGCTAGCTTGGGAGATGGAGCCGTGGCTACATTGGTGGGCAGCTGGTTGGTGGCCAAGAGAGCATCGGTCAATCGTTGCTGGATGGCAATGGCATCCAGTCGTTGCTGGGTGGCAGTGGCATCTTGCTTGGAACGAGTAGCCCTGTGGTGCTGCGGCTTCTTTGGGCTGTGGAGCCGTTGGTTACCAATAGCGCTGTCACCAGTTGGCTTGTGGATGCCATCAGCACTGCCCATGGCTGACAGTGGAGTGGCATTGGTCTCCCCATGAACTGATGGTGTCAAAGCAGGTGTATGTGCTGTGACAGGTGGCCTAGCTAGCAGCTACCACGACTAAGGCTTCCGGTTGAGTTGTCAGTTGGTCCTTCAAGGCGATGAACTGAGCTTCCATCTTTCGTTTGAAGGTTTCGTGGTCAGCTCTAATGTCTTGCTTGAATGATTCATGATCAGCTCTCAGGTTTCGTTTGAGGGACTCGTGGTCAGCTCTCATGAGGGACTCGTGGTCAGCTCTCATGAGGTCGAGTTGACGGGCAACGGTGGCCTGTTTTTGTTGAAAGCGGATCAGCATGTCTTCCATGGCTGGGTTATAGATGAGGTCTGGGTGACAACTGGAGCTGTCAGGGGACAGCTCTGAAATCTCCCCATCACCCAGCTGGTGGTTGGTCCTACCATAGGCCATTGGTGCCGGCCTCTTCGCAAGGATGTCGAAGGGTGATTTGTATGTGTCTGGTGGGAACACTGTTGACACAGGTGGTGCCGGTGCCTTCTCAAGAATGTCAAAGACGGATCTGTATTCATCTGGTGGTGGCACTGGTGGCCGTGTGTCCCGATGCCGGTGGCGGTGGGCTGGGTTGATGTTGCCAGCTCCATCGTGGTGTGTGGGGCGGGCACAGGAGTAGCTACCTTAGACTTGGGACCCAGAGTAGACGCGGTGTCAGCCACGGTCGGAGTAGCCAGGGGCAGAAGGGTCACTCACATCGCTAATGAAACCGTAGAAAGACATGGTTCCTCTTGTTGCTGACAAAGGAAGAGGTGTTGGTTGTACTTGGTGGGAACACAGGATTTCAGCACTGGTAGCAGTGGAAGAAAGGCTGGCTCAACTGTACTTTGGAAACCACAAAGGACACTTCCAGTGGCCTTGGTATGAGGCTAGTAAATTCAAGTTGTATGTACTTGAATAAGATAGCCAGTGTAGAGGGTCTGGAACCTGCTTCCTGTGTCACCGTGGTGCTGGGAATTGGCTTGGATTTGTGAGATTTTGCCACCCTGGAAGCTAGCTTAACTGGGACCAATGAATCTCCCCACAAAAGCTCCCAGAATCCAAGGTGAGCTACCCACTGACCAAACAAAGGATGGCGGATCCACTGGTAGCACTTGCAGCCAAGCGAATTGACCTCTTGGTTGCCTCGAGAGCTCTCCGAGTGGCTCTTTGCTCCCTTTGTTGGCTCGCTCCGTGAAAGATCGTGATTTCACGATTTTCAATGACTCGACCACGTAAACGCCTTAAAATGTGAGACGGATACAGCTTACGGAGGCTGAGCCTGCTTTCGGGACCAGCACCTGTACGGGGAACGTTCTGGTACAAGTCTTCGTGGATCCAGGATAAAAAAAAACTCAATGACGTTCCACTCGCTGACTCAGTGCACAATCAATAAGTACCGAAACTTCACGGAACGCTCGAATCCTGCACGGGCGTTTTGATTGGCTGAGCGGCTTCCGATAAAAGACCGTCCTGGAGCTTCCGAGGATCTTTTCAACGTTCCGCGACGGAAACTGGTGACACCTGAAAACTGCACAGGCGATTGGAAAGAGATATGCCTGAGAAAGCGCAATAAATCACGTGATTCGTCGAAAGCGATATGCCCGTATCGAAAGATATTTGCCAAGTTCCTTCGAACGTAAAAGGCTTGCTCGATTGCCAAGAATGGGTGCGAAATCAATAAGTCTCGTGTTCACTCGGAGACTCCAGGTGTGTTCACTGCTTCTTTCGAGCGAATTGGTTGATTTTGCTAACTTCGGTTGCACCGAGGTAGCTAGCTATCCGTCGGCAACTTTGCGTGTTGTCAAGATGATGGGAATCTACTAATAGGTCCTTTCGTGATGGCAATTGGCTTGTGGATTGGAAGATGGCCAAGTCAAAGGTTCCTGTCACTGTGGTGAAGGTTGGAAGTATCAAAATTGACCAGAAGGTTGTGGAGATAAGCCTTCAAGATGGGCCTTGAAATCACCACCAAATTCCAATGAAATCCAATGAATCCAACTGTAGCCGTAGTGTAGTTCGAAGAGATCCTTTTCTCATCAAGGAGGTCTCTTCTTCCCTTAAGAACTGCCTGCAAATCTATGCGTTCTGTTAATCCAGTAACTTTCAGTTCCAGGACTCAAGTAGTGGACTGGGTCTCGCTGAAGCCCTTCCTCAGGAACAGCGGTAGTCAGGCAGGTTGGGAGCCTCGGTGTGCCTCAGGAGTGTTCAACACCTCCAGTAGGCACCCAAACCAAGGACTTGGCCCTGTCAGTCAGACAGGAGGGCCAGCAGAGCTCTCTGCTGGGCCCTTTTGGGACAGCTCTCCTTAGGAGCTGGGAGCCTTCGCTATTCAATCGTTGTGGGGCAGTCTGGGAACAGTACTATCTGCTACCTCCTACTGCTTCTGCCCGGCCTCAACAGGATAAGAGTCAACTGCTGCGGTATCAAAGGGGCTACAAGCTAATCAGGATCGGTCTCAATCTTTCGTACTATTTTCTTAACTATGGTAGAAAGGACGATCCTTTCTTGCTGCTTTGGTTGGAGATAAGCCAACTGCGCCTGTTGGAGCTATAGGCCAGCGTAGCTGTTGGAGCTATCTCTGACGGGATCCAGAGCTCTCGCTCCTAAAAGTTATCGTTTGACCAGCTTAGAGTAGGTGGCGAGTCTACCCAATAAGCTAGATAATAACATGGTAGGTAGAGGTTTTCAAATGGTAAGGCTCTACACCTGGAAGGGCTTGCGCAAGACTGTGCAGTCTGTATGTCAGCGATGCCAAAGCTGTCAACTAAACAAACCCAAGACGCGCTAGCTAGTAGGGTTACTTCCTCCCAAGACATGCCAGGAAATCCTATGGGAAAAACTATGCATTGACCTGATAGGTCTATACACAGTCGGAGATCCTAAGAAAAAGAAATCCTGCACACTCCACTGCTTGACGATGATTGCCGGATGGTTCGAGATCTTGGAGATTCCCTCCAATCAGCCGATGAAGTAGCCATCGCCCTAGAACAGACATGGCTAGCTCGATACCCATGCATGGCCTGCCGAAGTTCTCTCTGGTCGAGCGAGCTCATAAATTTAAACCATCCACAACTTGATAGCTGTCCAAGCCATCAAGAATCAAAACGACCTCGTGAATGGATCCTGGAATGGAGTTCTGGCCACGGCACAGTCCACAATGAATGCCACGATTCACACCACCCTGCGCACAACGCCAGCACAACTTGTCTTTAATCACGATGCGATTCATAGCGTTCGCTTTGAAGCGAACTGGAAGTACATCAAGGAACAATGCCAACGACATATCCAACAACAAAATGATAGAGAGAACACGATGCGTGTCCCTCATCAGTACAACGTCAATGATACTGTTGAATTATCAGCACCGCAAGTACAGCCAGCCTAAGTACAAAGGTCCTTATGTTATCGACAGAGTCAATGACAATGGCACCGTACGGCTCCGACATGCCACTGCACCACTGCAAATGGTGGTGGTACAGTCTACCAGACTTGGAATATAAAATATTTACACTCATACAAAGCCTGATTCCCTTGTAAGATTTCTATCGTGCAACGCACATACATGTCTACATCCAATCTCCGGAGAGTCCCCCGCACTTAAATTCATATATCCTCATTTGTCCAACTGATGTCCTGCCTCCGTTGACCCTTATCGGGGCGGGGGCGAATGCAATACTCGGCCTTTAGCCTTATTCGTGACTTGATCCTAGATGGGACTTGAGCATGACTCCAGACTGAGTTCCTCATGAATAGTCATTGAGACAGGGTTCTCAATGACCTCTAGTCATACTAGGTTGATGATGAAACATCGCTCTAGGTAATTAGCTTACGTGGAGAGCTTCTGTGCTGCTAGTTGAATACTAGCTAGAGTTTCCACGCATTCCGAAATTGGGATCGTGGAGTACGTAAATTCCCTGCTATAATCTACGATATCACACTTCCAAGTCTTCCGCGGGAGTTTGGATCCTCGAGCTTCAGGACGAAACTCTCTCTTTGATTAGTTTTCATAGCTTTCTAATCTCTCTCATAATTTACATTCTTTCAAACCCAAAATACTTAAAAGATCTTATACTAGCTTTTAGCATACTTCAATAAGCAAATGAGAGGACGTCCAGACCATTCTGAGCTGCTGGGCTCATTCGAGATATGGGAGCATTAGCAAAATGATGCTCTCGCTCCATATCATCACTCTTTCAACCCCGACCAATAGAAGCACCAATTTCCGATAAGACATCATCCTAGAGTTCTCCATATACTTGATGCCATGTTGACTCAAACGGAATGATCGCAATTTAACCCAGCCTATACAGATATGAACATGAACTAACATTTCTCCCTAAAACTAGAGCATAGCTTGAAAATGTCTCCTTACCGCAAACGCCCTTCCGACGGAGTCAGCGGAAAATGGCATTTTCTCGGTGCATTGACACCAAATGAGTTGAAATTGATTTGAAGTTGTTAAATCCTTGAATTTCTACCATACTATTATGGGGTGTAAATTACTCTTAGTTTAACAAACTATGGCCATGAAGTGGCTTTATTTATACAGAAATTCATGGGCGAAGACTAGCTCATGTATTCGAGTAATCAGTCTACTTTGCTGCCTACTCTGCATGTTGTCACCCCACTGATCCAACGTGGGGCCCGCATTTAGTAGACGGAATGCCCTGCAGAAGGGTGGTTAGCTATTCATACAAAGCAAGAACTTGCAATGCCGGGCAATAAACATGATTTTCAGCACCGTACTATTTTTAAAAATCACACACATATGACTTTTCCAGTAATAATATTAATTATGCTTGTTGCAAGTTCCCTATCCAAAACCCTTTGGGCTTAACACAGGCCGTTCATTTGGATCCTTTGGTAACTCTGCAAACTACAATGGACCATCAAACAGGGGCTGACACTCCTATGTGAGCTGCTGCCAGTCGATCGTCGGTTGCTTCCATTTGTTTTGTACCACAAATTCATAATGGTGATAACGAAGAACAGAACAAAGATGGTAACGATGACAGCAGTACCGGCAGCAGTAGCAGCAGTGACAACGATGATGGTGGTTCCATTACGTTTCAGTGCTCCCGCATACTGCAATCTGAGAGCCTTGCCAAAAACGATCCTACACGAACGGCTCGACAGCAAGCGGCCGCTACATCACTGCTTATGGGACGATATTTGGCATCCTGCCATGCTAATGGGGACTGCATCTTGTGGGATTTGTCCAAGAGACAAGCAACTACTGCACATTTCATAAATGAAAGAGGACCGGGATGGTCCTTGCAGCGACTGGACGACAGTCAACGCTTTCTCTATCAGACACGAGACTCAAGGGGGACCGTCTCTTGCATCATTGGGAAGGTGGAAATAACGACAATAATATTTCCACCACTCTATCTTCCATTCCAACCCATTCACAAACTTTCTGTGCGGCGGCTCCCTGTCATTCCAATCCAAATTTGGTCGCCTTGCCCTCTGCCGATGATGCCGTTGCCACCATTCGAGATTGGAGAATCGAACCAACCGCATCGCCCGTGGCAATCTTTCCAGGAGCGGGACTTGTTCCCAAGGAGCAAAATGATGTCATGGCGATGGACTACGAAGGGTACTTTGCCAGCCGTCGTCGACATGGATGTTATCCAGCCTCGCCTTTTCCGAGTCGACGATCATCTCAGCAGGTGGTAGCAGTCGACCCATTGTGGCGTGTGGAATGGAATCTGGGACCGTGTTCTTTCATGATTTACGCATGTTGATGGATCATAAAGAAACAACAACCTCCCTTGCTACTGTCAGCAGCATCAAGCTCTCCACTGATCCAGTACTGGCATTGGATATGGCGCCGTCTCATGGTCCACAAGCAAAAGGAGTCGTGGCAATTGCGGGCATGGCAGGGGAAAGTATGGGACAGCAAGAGCTACCGGAAGAAGAGCAAGGGACAGTGGCCATTCTCAAAGCCACTATTGGGTCTTCTGCTGGTGACAAAAACAACAACAATAGTATTCAAGTGCGTGTCCGATCAAGGATCCCTACATGTCGTACAGGTAAACCCGGAATCAACCGTCTTCGATTTCAACCAGGTGGTGGACGACTGTTTGCCGTGGCAGGATGGGATCAACGGTTACGAATCATGGATCGAGCTGCCATCAACAGCCGTGGCAAGTCACATCTCAAGGCCATTTTACGAGGACATGACGACAGTGTGTCCACAATGGATTGGGCACCCGACAGCAACCAGTCTGGATTGTGTGCCACGGGAGCGGCCGATGGGAAAATTCACATCTGGAGGTGTTTTTCAAAGGCAAAAGAATAATTTCATATGATACTACTTTAGCCGTGTCTGCCGAAGTTACAAGTGGCACAACCAGGCAATGTTTTCCCGTGCCTTGGTAGAGTATGGACAAGCCTATTGCAATTCACTGGCAATAAGACTAAGTAGATATGGCACAGCACAGTCACCAAGAAGCACTAGATCCGATACCCCTCACAGAGACCCTCTGGATAATCAACGTCATCAAAGGCGTATACTCGAAAGACATAGTCAATAGTCATCAGCAAAGAAGAGACCAAAATCACACCACCAATGCAAAAGGCAATGTAGGAGTTGCGTTCAAAGTTGCGTCCGTTGGCACTCTTGGCTTGACGAGCTTGACGCATCACCTTGTTTCCAAACAGGGAAGCAAAGAAACCAACCACAAAGCAAACAATGGCATAGTCATACAGAATCAGGCCAAAGACCAGGTAGGAACTGGCAGATGCAAAGCTGGTAAACAGAATCATGGCACTGGAAGTGGCACTCACAACTGCTGGATGAACTCCCATCGCAAGCATGAGTGGGACTGTTACCATGCCACCACCAATACCGAAGAGCCCAGCGAAGGTCCCGGCACAGATGAAGAGTGCTGGATATATAATGGCACTGCGAGCATCCCATTTGATATCTCCATGAACATAGTCAAAGCGCACAATTTCCTTCATCTCATGGCGATTGACAAGATATGTCTGGGCGGCCCAAGCTGAAGATACCAGGAATGCCACCATGATCACTTGAACGACCCAAAAGGCAACCGAACCACAGCGGATACCCCAAGGGCTGGGAAAGGCCCCTCCTCCAATCATAATATTCAGAAACATTAGAATGGAAAACATGAGACACAAAGCAATGATTTTGGATCGGGGAGTAAACTTTTCCTCTTCCAACAATCCTGATCGGAGTGTGATAAAATCTGGATTCAAAATGAGAATTTGTTGCCGTTCTTCCACGCCCATTTTGCGTGGAGTGGATCCTTCGGACTGTGTCTTTTGCAACTTCAAATCATCATCTTCAAACGATGTATCAGGGTCAATTGTCGTGACATCATGATTCTCGCAGGTCATGTTGCTAAAACAATCGTCATCTGTTAACATTAGATAGTACATGGAACAAGAAGAGATAATGAAGACAACTCAAGTGTCAGAGCTGCCTACTCTATATAGGCATAACGTATTACTGAAAGCCAAGACTTTTTTCTCTTCTAAGTGGAGTGATGATTGACATAGCAACATCCACACTGCAGGAGCTTCCAGCCAGATGGTGGTGGATGAAGAAAATTTCTCGGGCCTTAGGCAATGGACACTTCGACCATGTAGCAGAGCCTTACTAAATGAGCGAACGTCTACGGGTACGAGACCCTTTATTACACTTTCCTCAAGATGGGGTAAATATGACTTAATTAAAAGAAGAGGTATTTGAGTCCAACCTATCTCGCTCTAGAACGTTCCATGGAAGCCCAGGCATGTGGCTTCCTCTTGTATACATATAGAAGTCCTGTACGGTACCCCATTTTGGGGTCTTGTAAGCCTTATCTGGCTACATATGGCATGCTCCAGACGGTGTGTTGGTCCTCTCTTTGTCGAGCTGTAATAGCGCCATTAGCATGAACAGGCGAAAGTCTATAGATCACCGAGGAAAAGTTTTTCCAAAAAGTGAGAAGGTTTAAATAAAGAGGGACAACTCGCTACATAGGAGGAGCACAGGCCAACTCGCTTGGAGCATGCTTAGATACCCCTGCGAACGGAAAGTTCCAGCCCTCTCAACACACTGTAACTCCGAGACTGTGAGAAAAGAGCACAGAATTAGAATATCCGTGACTGCAGCTTTAGATAGATTCGTACTAATAATTATATAATAAAGATCAGGAGAGGTGAAATACCATGTATGTATAGCTAGCAGCACTTTTTACTATAGGTAAATAGTACCGGGCTCACTATTTGGCCAGATAAGTCAGTGTTCTTTTTTTAGTGATAACGTACGTTTCAATACTTAGACCTGAGCAAGATCGATCGTGTGTTACTCTTACTTGTTAAATGAAAGATTTATGCTCGCTATCTCCTTTTTCTTCGAATCCTGCATGGGCCCGTGGTTGCACCCGTCTTGACAAAATAACTATGGAAATTGAGTACTTTTCAATACTCCGGGACACATTTCACCTCTAGCGTTATTTAGCTCTGAGGTGTGCAGCATTGGTTTACTGAGGCGATTTATTTGAACAATGAATAATGAGGAATTCCGTACAGTTTATGCAAGCCAACATCATTTACTGTGTAAAATCAGTAGGATTTGATTTGCGAACACAGCATGAGACTCTGAGTTACTCACTGGCTCGCTTTCAGAACTCCCAGCTCACTTTCAGGAGGATGCTTTACCACTGATACAGCTTTTGGCTCGGTTCCTTGACAGTAACTTTCAGTTCCAGTACTCAAGTAGTGGACTGGGTCTCGCTGAAGCCCTTCCTCAGGAACAGCGGTAGTCAGGCAGGTTGGGAGCCTCGGTGTGCCTCAGGAGTGTTCAACACCTCCAGTAGGCACCCAAACCAAGGACTTGGCCCTGTCAGTCAGACAGGAGGGCTAGCAGAGCTCTCTGCTGGGCCCTTTTGGGCCAGCTCTCCTCAGGAGCTGGGAGCCTTCGCTATTCAATCGTTGTGGGGCAGTCTGGGAACAGTACTATCTGCTACCTCCTACTGCTTCTGCCCGGCCTCAACAGGATAAGAGTCAACTGCTGCGGTATCAAAGGGGCTACAAGCTAATCAGGATCGGTCTCAATCTTTCGTACTATTTGCTTAACTATGGTAGAAAGGACGGTCCTTTCTTGCTGCTTTGGTTGGAGATAAGCCAACTGCGCCTGCTGGAGCTGTAGGCCAGCGTAGCTATCTCTGACGGGATCCAGAGCTCTCGCTCCTAAAGTTATCGCTCCCCACGAGTGCGTATGGATCCGCTCTCATGGGTATGCCACGATATACGATTAGCTACTAACTAACTATCTACAAACGCTCCCCATGAATGGAACATCCATGGGCCACTCAGCATCGACTGCTAGTGGAACACAATGTGAGATTAGGCCCATCCTAAGTGGGCGCCCTCGTGCGCCTGAGGTATATGGGTTCGTCACGGCACCGTTCAGCGGATCGTCTGACGAGGTGTAGCCTTTAAAATAAAATTTCGTTATTCACAATGTGAGATGGGGATCTCACAAGAAGTGGAGGGACTTGCATGGTTGGTTGGTTGCTGGACCAAAGGTAGGCAAGCGGTTGCCTGGTTCATCAGCTTCGCCGGACTTGTAGGCATCGGCTTAGCTGGTTGTTGCCATAGTTCTCTTTTCTTCATATGCAACAAATATTGTAGCGTTGCCACAGGCCGTGTCTAGCAGTGGCAAGCTCTCAGTGGAGTGGCCTTCTTGCCCCGCAATCATGTCCCTTGACGGATGGGATGGATGGGCTGTACCAGACAGGGACGTAGTCTAGTTGCCCGTCCGAAAATCCGGGGGCGTCACCAGGAATGGTCCACTGCCATGCACTAATGCCATTGCAGCCAGCTTTGGGGTAGAAAGCATGGTGGCGGTCAGCTTCTGGGAAGGCGACACCATGGCAGTCAGCTCCTGGGTAGGAGACACCAAAGCTGCCTTGGTCAAAGGTGCTTGCTGTGGTTGCTCCCATGGATTCCACCAAGAGCAAAGGGTATCTGCTTGGTGGGCCTCCTGCAAATGGACTGGTGATGGTTGGACCAAGGCTGTCCTATCCAAAGACAACGGCACCTCATTGGGACGAGTCTTGTGGCATTGACTGTGCCATGTTGGTGGTTCTGTGTGGAACCAGGCTGGGAACCTGGGGTCACTGTGGGTGATGACCACTAGGTCTCCTGCAATGTTGGTTGTGGTGGGACCTTGTGTGCTCTGTGCCTGGAGCAGGTTGCTTGGGGTTACCACTGTGTGGGTCTGCTCATGGGCTCTTGGTTGTAGAGCTGACTTAGTGGGAGCCACACTTGGTCTATTTTGTTGTGCAACTGGAATGTTGTTGGCGCAGCTCTGGAAGCTGGTTGTTTGCTGGCTGGAGGTTTTGCATATGATTCCCCAGAGTTGGATGACTACTATGGCTGGCAAGCTCAATAATCTCCCCATCATCCAACGATGGATGGGCATCAGCGAGGGCATTCAATGGGTGTGACACTGGGCAAGCTGGTGGCTCGTACTGGACAGAAGAGTTTTTTTTTATCCTGGATCCACGAAGACTTGTACCAGAACGTTCCCCGTACAGGTGCTGGTCCCGAAAGCAGGCTCAGCCTCGGTAAATCCTTCGGTTCACATTTTAAAGGTTTTTCGTGGTCGAGTATTGAAAATCGTGAATCTCAGATCTTCGTACGGAGCGAGCAACAGGCAGCGAAAGAGCCTAACTCAGAGAGCTCTCGAGGCAACCAAGAGGTCAATTCGCTTGGCTGAAAGTGTTTAACCAGTGGATCAGCCATCCTTTGTTTGGTCAGTGGGTAGCTCACCTTGGATTCTAGGGAGCTTTTGTGGGGAGATTCATTGGTCCCAGTCAAGCTAGCTTCCACGGTGGCAAAATCCACACAATCCAAGCCAATTTCCCAACACCACGGCAACACAGGAAGCAGGTTCCAACCATCTTACACTGGCTATCCTATCAGTACATACAACTTGAATTTACTAGCCCTCATACCAAGGCCACTGGAAGTTCCTTTGTGTTTCCAAAGTACAGTTGATGCAGCCTTTTCTCCACTGCTACCAGTGCTGAAATCCATGAGCTTCCCACCGGTACAGACATACACCTCTTATTTGTCAATAACAAGAGGCACCATGTCTTTCTACGGTTTCACTTAGGATGTGAGTGACCCTTTAGCCCCTGGCTACTCCGACCGTGGTGCACCGCGTCTACCTGGGTCCCAAGTCCAAGGTAGCTACTCCTGTGCCCGCCCCACACACCACGATGGGAGCTGGCAACAGCAACCCACCCACCGCCACCGGCTCGGGACACACGGCCACCAGTGCGCAACCCAGATGAATACTAAAGATCCGTCTTTGACATTCTTGAGAAGGCACCGGCACCACTGTGTCAACAGTGTTCCACACCAGACACATACACTCACCCTTCGACATCCTTGCGAAGAGGCCGGCACAATGGCCTATGGTAGGACCGAACCTCCAGCTGGGTGATGGGAGATTTCAGAGCTGTCCCCTACAGCTCCAGTTGTCACCCAAGACCTCATCTATAACCCAGCCATGGAGGACATGCTGATCCGCTTTCAACAAAAACAGGCCACTGTTGCCCGTCAACTCGACCTCATGAGAGCTGACCACGAGTCCCTCATGAGAGCTGACCACGAGTCCCTCAAACGAAACCTGAGAGCTGATCATTAATCATTCAAGCAAGACATTAGAGCTGACCACGAAACCTTCAAACGAAAGCATGGAAGCTCAGTTCATCGCCTTGAAGGACCAACTGACAACTCAACCGGAAGCCTTGGTCGTGGTAGTCTGCTAGGCCACCTGTCACAGCACATACACCTGCTTTGACACCACAGTTCATGGGGAGACCATGCCACTCCACTGTCAGCATGGGCAGTGTGATGGCATCCACAAGCCAACTGGTGACAGCGCTATTGGTACCAACGCTCACAGCCCAAAGAAGCAGCAGCACCACAGGGCTACTCGTTCCAAGCAGATGCACTGCCATCCAGCAACGACTGATGCCATTGCCATCCAGCAAAGATTGACCGATGCTCTCTTGGCCACCAACCAGCTGCCCAACAATGTAGCCACGGCTCCATCTCCCAAGCTAGCTTGTGGGAGTTGCCTGTCACACGACCCCTGCGGGTCCCAGC
>CAICTM010002257.1:0-16535 GCA_903772945.1 Seminavis robusta
TTTCTTGGATGACCTGCTGGTTGACCTGTTGGATGCATCCTCTCTTGTGAAGCTCGCGTTTAACGTTTCCCTGGAGGTAACCGACCCAGTCTCTGTCTCGGAGCATTCTGGAGCTTCCATAATGAGCCTTGTGAAAGCCTTCTTGTTGCTCCTTTTCTTCTTCTTGGAGGACTTGCGCATGCTGCTCTCCCTCTCCTGGGCCATCACCATTTCCATGTGTTGCTCGTAGGTTTTGGAGAGGATATGTGGACACGTGGCACCACCCACCTTGACAGTCTTGCCAGCAAAGGCAGAACGATAGGTCAAAAGCTTTTCTTCGGCTGGCTTGGAGTGATGCGTCAACATGCCCAACTTTTGGCAGGCCAAGGCAAACTGAGTGATCATGCGATCAAACAAATGCCGCGAGAGTCGAGCACAGTCACGCCCCCGGGGGTACATGACAATCTCCAATATATTTTGGCGGTGTGCCACACCAATGTCGTCGGGCAAAAAGGCCAGTTGCAAGAAGGACACACAGAAAATGTGATGATCGACCCACGGTTGATCGAGGAAAGTATCGGCAATCTCGGAGTCTCCTTCGGCACCGAACCGATCCGTGAGCTCGCAGGTCCATTCACGGACGGTATGCTTGGTGGCCTTCTTGCCGGCCAAAGCGGTGGGCAACCAATCGGGAATGTCAATGCTGGCGAGTGTGGGAAGAACGGCAGGTTCCTCCGTGCCAATGGTCTTGGCGGATGCCCATGGCAGTTTCTTGAGTTCCTCTGGATCCATTTCCTTTTCCTTCTTGGCAAGTTCGGCGCCATATTCAAAGACGACCCGGAGAGGAGCCATGAGGGCGACACACTCATCAATCAGATCCTGGCTGACTTGGAAGCTCTGCAGACCCTCGACGAAGCAGCCCGCCAGAGTGTCAAAGTGACCGGCGTCGAGTCCAAGGTCTCGAAAGAGTCGAGTGTGAGTTCGGAGAAGGTATTCACGAAGGTTTTCATCATCGGGCTGTTCTTCGTCGGTACCGAACATCACTTTGAAGAGCTTGACAGTGTGAGTCTTCATTGCCACCATGGCAATGTTCTTGAAGAAGGGCTTCATATCAGGGTGCTCCACCAATTCGTCAAAGAAGGACCATACCATAATGTTCATCATGGCATCACCCCCCAGCCGTTCGTAGAGAGTTGCTCGCTCCTCCTTGGAAGATACGGAGGAAGTGGATGAATCGTTCATTGGAGCCACCATTGTGCTTGGAAGATTATGTATTGATTTGATGAAGTTTGTTTTGCTTGGCTGTTTGCAAGTTGCAGAAGATTTGAATTGTGGGCATTCTGACTGATGACGGATTGAACGCGATGATGATGCTGCACAGGTCCCAGCCACTGGTATTAGCATTGTTGTACCGTAGCATGCGAGCTACTCAGTAGCATCTATCATGCTACGGCATTACCAGCGGTGGCTCTGGTACTTCTGGGTAAGAAGGCAGGAGTATGATTGGTGGAGGAGTACCGTTAACTCAAGTAAGACACATGTAAGACACATTAATACATAGACACCAAGTCGCATCTCTTTACGTACCACTGTGCATCCAAGTCACCATTTTCGAGGAAATCGAAAACAGAAAAGAAAGATTCCATCGAAAGCAAGAGGCAATGACACTCCATGCCGCTCCTTATCTGCCATTAACTCTCCCAATGTCTTATTATCTTGAGATCAAAACACTTCAAGATGACTCTTGCAGCCACCCAAGAGAATGGGGATGAAAGGAGCAGCAATCCTGAGGCTCAAATGGAGAAATTGGGGAGGCAAAGCAACAGGAAATTCCCAAGAAAAGAGAGCCTCATCATCGCTGCCAGCAATCCATAAGCCCAAGAAAGCGAAAGGCACACAGGGGACCCTTGATGGCAAGGTGGCGTTTGATGCACTGAAGGAATGTGAAATGTGCGTGGCCTATTCTAGGAGAAAAGCAGGCCTACCAGTTCGAATTCCCAAAAGGAAGCATCACCCAAGGTGTGTCAAAAATACAGAGACCAGAGGCGATCCAGATCTCCAACAAAGCCAGCATCAAAGCCAACAAAGAGGCAGCGAGACTCAAGAAGCATTACCAAGCCCCTTTGAAGACAAGCGAAAAGGGTAGCTGGCGACATTCAACAAAAGAAGCTGGTGAGAAATTCTTCACGGCCAGACCTCAAAAGAATAAAGCAAGTCACAGGCATACAAGCCGACAACTTACAATCGACATGGAAACTGAGGGCACCGAAACTGAGGGCGCCAAACCACCTGCCAAAGTGACCCCACAGACTCTGTGTCAGGCTGTGGGCAATATGGTTAATGATGAGTCATTTGTTCAGAAACACAAGTCCAAAGGTCCCCCACTAGCCATGGTAGCTTTTGCTAATGAAGTAGCTGAGAAGATTATTGTTCCTGGCGGTAGAGACCCGGCACTATTCGAAGAGCACTTCAGTGGGATCACAATGACAGTTCCTGATTCGCCCGGTCATTTAGAGCCCCATTATCACTCTATTGTTGGCAACAAACTCCTCTACGTTGACTGGATTCGGCTTGGCATATCTGTTCCCTGCCCATATGCGACATGCAAAGGTGTTCTCAAGAACCACCGAACCAACTTCTCAAAGAATAAGACACTCTTCCCCATCTTCGGCCTGGAGGAAGTCACTTGGTGCATCACCATGTCAATGGTTTGTGTCTGTTGCAAGAACCGATTCCATTCCAATGCCGCAGAAGTGTTGGTTGCCATTCCACCATTTGCAGCATCCTTGTACCCGGTGGAGACCAAATATGCATTGAAGAGGAACTCTCACCACTACTCGTCTCTTTTCCGCCTATCGAGGACAGCTACAACTGTTTTCAGTGACATCATGCTAACTTATGCAAATGGAGAACTGTGCAGTCGCTTACTTTATAGTGCTATAAACAATGCCTACACCGTAAGGTTTCCTCCTTCCTCTCCATGTCACAACACAAGAAATTCGATGATCCAACGTTTCAACCACTACCATACTTGGAGAAAGACGGGACCTTCATTCGACAATATCCTCCACTTGGCGACACCATCCGTGACATCTTTCATGACGCATTAGCTTCAACAAACAATCCCTGGGCAATAAGTGATAATGAGAGGCACACAAGAGAGATTCAAAGTGTCGAGTGCAACGAAGGAATCTTTTGCCAGGATCACAACCTTCCAACCAGTGAAGATATTACCTGAAGAGCTTGGAGCAGTGGCTGCTATGGGATGCAGCTACTAACCGGAGAGATAGCATCAGCCGTTCTGGTTCCTTCGACAAAGACAATCCACTTTGCTCATGCAGCAAGAAAACTGTCCACAAGAGTCACCTTTTCTCCCAAAGCGATGTACAGTGATACATGGCCAAATAAGGATGACTATTGGGAGTCACTCTTCCCTGGAATTGAAGGCCGTCTTGGCCTGTTCCATTTCGAAAAGAGAATAGTGTCAACAATGAAGAAGGGACATATCGATTACATGGACGCATTGAATGACCTGCTCTGTTGCTTGTATGTGTACGAACCTTCAGATTATGAGAAGCTTCTTCAGTGCCTCCGAAACGGCTCTCTATCAGTCAATGGGAAGTGTTACTCTTCTGCTGAGATTGCCGATCTTAAAGCCTCCAAATTGTTCCGGGATCGATATGCGAAATACCTTCGAAAGCGATTACGTGAACCAGAGACGATGGTGCAGATGTTAGATGACTGGTTCTGCAAATACAAAGTGACCGCGTCTGTTGACACCAGGCCTGGTAGAGGCCGAATTGATCCAGTGAAAGGCATTACCTTGTTCTCCACGGACACGAAGACTGCTGTCAAGAATTGCAAGGAAAAGGCCCACCATTTAGCAGATCCAATGCCACTTGAACAAATGTATGATGCTATTCCGCCCAATCCAAACAGCAAACATCAACTTACAGAGTGGCTTTCGCGAAGAGGAGAATCGAAACTGGAATGCTTCCATGACAGGTTCGCTCATTTCGCAAACGGTGGTATGCGTCGGACCCTAGCAGATGCTCTCAATCTGTTCGGAACTGCAAGGTACAATCTTTCTATTCGACACAAGAGAAGGCTGATGAGGCTTGCACCGGAGGAAAGAGGATCATTGCCGGCAGGATGGGAAAAGGTGGTGCCATTCTGGAATCACTCCGAGTTGCTATTCATCAACACAATGGCAAAGGATTTGGGTGTTGCTGTTCCATTTCGTGTGGTGGAGGAGTTGCCGGAAGATAATGGTGAGCGGTTCTTTTCTGAATATTGTCAAGCCATAAACCACACGCCCTATCACTTACAGAAGTACACCGCGATTGGCCATTGTCTCTGCCAAGAGTGTCACTCGCCAATTCCTTCTCCGGTGGATCCACCATCGCCGTTAATAGCTGCACCACCATTAATAGCTGCGCAAGCAGCGATTGTGGCACCCACACAACCAACCCAAGAACCAGCGATCGAAGATTCGAATTCAAATCCACAAAACGGTCAACCGCCACTAAATGACAATTCAAAATTCAAATTCGGTTTACTACCACAACAACAACACAGAAGAAGTTATTTAGAACATCTGCACTATCTAACAGCAGCGACAGCGAACGTTCAAGCAGCAAGACGGCAGGAACGTCGGCTCGACAACAGCAGCAACAACAACAACAGCAACAGTTTCGATCGATTGCACCAGTGCCACCAGCTCCTCCCTTACCATACGGTTGTATTTTGCCCCCCACCCCCACCGCAAACCCCGCAGTTCATGCTATACCAACAACCAGCACAGATGCCAATGATGCTCGGTCCAGTTATCAACATTCCCATCTTATATCGTCCACACCAAGAGGATGCTGTCAAACCCATATCAAAACTGGTTGAATGGTGTAGAGTATTGGTAGCTCCTCACACCGATTTGGTCGATATCGCTCTTCGATTTGTGCTGGGTTGGGCTATAATGGATGAGGTTGAAAGAGTGGCGCGAGATAAAAATGTAACTGATTAGATCATTCAAAGCAAGGACACACTTCGAATACCGTTTAGCTTATGTACAACCGTGTAGGTGCGTCAATTAGAAACCCCCTCCTTTCTTGCCACTACCCCCTCCTTCCTTATATCTTCCATTTTCGAGAAATTAGGATGGATGACTCTTGGGTCCCACAATGGCGTCGTGATTCGGAACCTGGAATCTAATCCTCTCCTTCTTTTTCTCTCCTCCTCCCCTCCCGGCCCCCCTGCGGGGTGCCTTGCCCCCCCTAAAACCTATGTGCAGTACCAGCACCTCGCCAGTCAAGTTGTCTGTAAGCGCCTCACTCACAATTAAGATAAATAGGTTTAGGATACCCAGTCCTCAACTTTACAAAAAATGTTAACCTGGAAAATGGGTTCCAGCAAGATAAGCTACGAGTACGAGGTCTCAAATCCTAGCTAACATTATGTGGGGACGGAATGCAGCTAGTACCCACTATCTTTGACATCACCATCTACATCGGAGTGCCTTCTCTACCATAACATCTTTGATTGCATCAATTTTGGCTTTGCACCTTTGCCTGCTTGGGCTGTGGTGGTGGCTCCTCATTTTCTGAGGGCATGCTTAGTAAAAAATAGAAGGGGTATGTGACAATAGCTGCTAGTGGCAATAAGATATGAAAGACACTGAGATTGGGCTGCTTGTAAGATAATAACTTCAGTGTTGCTGTGGCTGAATCCTTTTTGTAAAAGATAGGTGCAGGTAGTCTACCTCCAGTGCAGGACTGGGAATAGAGTTATCTCATTGTGAGGTAAAAGTGTAAAAGTGTTTTGATACTGGAAGGTCACGTAGGAATGCTGGTGTGCGTCATCAGCTGTTCGATTTTCGGATATACGAAAGGAGAACTGTGAAAAGAAGGCAGCTTTTTTAACATTTACAGCAAGATTTTAAAAATTGGGGAAGATTGGGGTTCGCATCCACTTTGGGGTTCTGACTTGACACCGTCGTCGCCTCTTTTGGCCCTTCATCATTTCTTGTGCCCGAAAAAAGTGCTTATAAGAGCTTCAGAGGACTGTGTGCTGGTTGATAACTTTCCTTGACAGGATTGGTGGCTCGCTGCAGTTAGTTGTTGGAGGGTCTTCTCAATTGTTGCTTCTCATCAGCAAATCCAAGGTTTGTTGTATCTCTCATAGATTTTTGTCGGTGGAAGTGAAGGTTCAAAGCTCAAAGTCATAATAAGAAGGCGTTTCTTTCGCACCGATTTTAAAAGATGGAGTCGGAAGGCGGCGACAACGGCGTGGAAGCCCCGTTGATCACTACCGATGGCACCCCGAATGATGATGGTGGTGAGACTGAGGCACCCAAGAAGAAGGACAGAGGAGTGTTCGAGCGTAATCTGAGCCGTGCCAGTGTCAAGGCGTACGTTCAGACATTGTCACCCTTTACTATTACCTTTCAAGATTTGAGTGTCTATGTCCCTCGCGAAAAGGGGTTTTGCCCTGGCTTGACTTCATGTCCCTGTTTGCACCAACCACTCAGTTACTATGCCATGGAAACCTTTGGTTGGGCCGTCTCCAAGGTATCTCCGTACTATGCCCTCCAAGAAGCCACTGGCTTTGTGCGAAGTGGCGAAATGGTCTTGGTGCTCTCACCCGATACACAGTACGCATCGGCGTTAATTCAAACCTTGACGGGACGTCTCAGTGACAAGTACAGTGTCACTGGCAGTATCCGCGTCAATGGGACTGCTATTCCGACGTCTGTTCTACAAGGATGGAGACGTATTGCGGCTCATGTCTCGGCCGATGATTCTACCCATTCTCCCGTGTTGACGGTGCGAGAGACGTTGAGGTTTGCCGCCGAATGCACGCGACCCGCCGATGAAACCGCCCAGAAAATTGATGATGTTGTCGATGAAGTCTTGGAAATTCTGGATCTTACCAGTGCCGCCGATACCGTCGTGGGAGATGAAAACCTTCGCGGTATCAGTGGTGGGCAAAAGAGACGGTACGTAAAACTAACTGACACTTACTTCTTTCTCTGCGATATGAGTTTTCCCATGATTCATTCAATCAACTTTATCTTATCCTTTGCTTTTGTGTTTTCTGATCGTTTTCAGGGTGACTGTGGGTGAAATGTTGGTTGCCAACGGAACTAGATTCTTGGGATTGGAAAACATCACCGATGGACTCTCCTCCCAAGATTCCTTCAACATTGTCGAGGAACTCAAGGGTGCTTGTCGATCCTTCCAATCCGCCGCAGTCATTTCGCTCAATCAGCCATCAGACGAAATTGTGGAGCTGTTTGACAACCTACTTGTCCTCAATCATGCCGGAGAGTTGACATACTTTGGGCCCCCCACGGATCGAGAGACCTTGCAGCAAATCTTCAGCAGCAACGATACGGATGGTGGTGCTGCTGCTGATGCGGGTGGCATGAGCATTTGCGACGTGTGCTTGAATCCCATGATGGACGAAGAACAATCCGAAGCCATTCGGGAGCGATACTTGGAGTCGCCCCAACATGAAACCTTGGTCCAACGTCTCAAGGGGATGCACAATCGCAAGTTCCATGCCGTGTCGATTGAGGATTTGCTGCCCAAAACCAAGTATGCTTCTGGGATGGGCCACAACTTTAAGATTCTGGGCAAACGTCGAGCCATACTCATCATGCGAAATCCCAGTACCTATCTTCGAATTGTGGTGGCCGTCTTCTTTGGCGTCGTGGTGGGAAGTTTGTTCTCCGTATTGAAACAGGATTTGGGATCGAGCTTGGCCCGGACTGCCTATATGTTCCAAATGCAATTCTTGGTGCTGCTGTTAAGTACAGGTGTCACTGTGCCACAGAACATCCGTGACAGAATCACCTATTTCAAGCATAGGTCGTCGGAATTCTACTCGAGTCGAGTTTTCTATGTATGCCAGATCTTGTACGAGATTCCCCTGAGTATTGTGGAGGCCATCTTGATTTCCGTCACGTCCTATTTTTGGGTGGACATGAATCCAAAGCCTGAAAGGTTCTTCTACTTTATGGGGAGTAAGTGATGACACGTTAGAGAGTTGACTTGACTTTGACAACATGAGACACTTAACCTGTTGCAATCCTTCCTCTGTGTTGTCGCGGCATGTGACAGTCATGATGGCAATGGAATGTGTTGGCCTTGCCCTTGGCAGGTTATTCTGTTCCATCTCTCGGACTCAAGTGGTTGCCAAATCAGTTGTTTCAGTGGCAACTCTTCTGTTTTCGACAGTCTCAGGCTTCATGCCCAAGTACGGGCAAATACCCGCAATCTTTAAGTGGATTTCTTGGTTGTCGCCACCTGCCTATGGGTTTGAAGCATTGGCGATCAATGAGTACGTTGGTCGTGAGCTCAGTTTTGCCACGATTTCTCGTGGTGATGGTCTCGATACCGAAGTTGGCACTCTCCCTGGAGAATCGTGGCTTGATACACTTCAGCTTCCTCGTGTTGCATGGACTGACTATCAGGGAATCAAGATATTCAATATCATCATGCTGTTCATCCTCGCCATTGTCATTGACATTGTGGGTTTGGCCTTGATGGAACGCGGCCGTCGCAATTTCTTCAGCCAGATTCGGAGACCTCAGCGATTCAGCAAATCCTTGAGTTTTGTAGCCGACAAGGGCAAAGGAGGCGTACCCGAACCATTGACTTGGCCGTCGAGTCTCACTATTTCTGATCTTTGCTACTTTGTTCCATTGAAACGGGAGTCGGCCCCGATGCGTTGCAGTCCCCTTGCCATCTTTGGGCCATTGCTGTTGGGCAGGAAGAAAGGAAAAGCGGATGTCGCCAAAACTAAGGAGAGAAATGAATTGCAGTTGCTTACGAGTGTGTCGGCAACGTTCAAGGCCGGAAGGGCTACTGCTCTGATGGGGACAAGTGGAGCAGGGTAAATGACGATTTCTTTTGCTTGGTTCGGCATAGATCAGTTCGACTGGTGTTTTTCTCACCCTTTCCTTTGCCATACAATTGCTTCAGAAAAACGACGTTGCTGGATGTGATTGCTGGTTACAAAACTGGAGGTAACGTTGAGAATGACACATATTGCTTTCATCGCGTCATTGGACACACGTGTTCACCGTTTTGATTGTTTGCAATTCAGGGAGGATCACGGGTGACTTGCTTCTGAGCGGTCTTCCTAAAGACAGGCAGATATGGCAGCTTTTGAGCGGATATGCAGAACAGAACGATCTTCTCAATCCGTACTTGACGATCCTGGAGACGCTGAAGTTCACTGCCAGTTGTAGGCTCCCAGCGTCGATGAACAGGGCTGCGGTGATCGACAATGTGGTTCATCTGATGAGCCTTGAGGACTGGGTCGATTATGTCATTGGCGACGAAAAAGAGGGCGAGGGCATCCCCAAGCACGTTAGGAAGAGAGTGACGATCGCCGTTCAATTGGTGATGCTGCCCAAAATTCTATTCCTGGATGTAAGACTCGCGATGCTCTGATCAAACTAGTTCATGTGTCTGTGCGATAGTTCAAAACTGAACCTTGTCCATGTCGTATTGAAGGAACCGACAACTGGACTGGGAACTTCGGCCGCCAACCTGGTCATGCGGGCCATTCGTCGTTCCACTACAGAGATGAATCTGATCACTGTGGCTACAATCCACCAAGTAAGTGCTCGAGTGGTAATTGCAGCAAATACATACATTCTTCTAACCAGCCTCCTGGAATTCTCTCGTGCAGCCATCAAAAGGTAAGGCGTCCGTGTGAATGGCCGCGATGATCGTTTTGCTTTTGTTCCTCCCTCACATTCCCCCGTCTTTGACCAACGATTGTCGTTGTAGTAATCTGGGATTCCTTCGATGATCTGCTACTTCTAGCCAAAGGTGGCAAGGTTGCCTACATGGGCCCCATGGGCGCAAAGTCAGAAACAGTGGTCAGCTACTTCTCGCAAGTGTCAACGGCAAACATTGCCGAGAACAGTAACCCTGCTGACTACGTCATTTCTGCCGTATCAAGCGTGACACCAGATGAAGCACAAGAGTGCTTCAAGAAGTCTACGGAACACGAACAGCTCATGGCAAAGCTGAAAGAAGAGAACAGCATGAACGACCAAGAAAAGCAGGCAGCCATGGACTTGATGAAGAACACCAAAGCAGAAGTGGCGAAGCGAAAGAGCGGAATACGAGAATTGTTTATTTTGACAAAACGGCAGTTGATCACGCAGTGGAGAAACCCAGCCTATGCCGTAACTCGAATCTTCTGTTCGACCCTCTTGGCTATCTACTTTGGTATTCTTTTCGGTGCGGACAAGTCGACGATCGAAGGAGCAGTGCTGACGATTGGGTCTACGTTCTTCTTGGTGTTTGTCCTTGTTGTCCCTATGCAAGCGGCTGTTGTTCCGCTGATAGCTGATCGAGCTGTGCTTTACAGAGAGGCGACGTCTGGGTTGTACTCAAGATGGTCATATGCTATTTCATCCCTCCTTGCAGATATTCCATTCCACATTTTGAATTGCTTGCTCATGTTTCTCGGTTTCTATTTTATTGTTGGGTTTCAACTGACCGATGATCGGCCCGCCTACTTCATACTCATGATCTTCTTGTGCAATTGGGCGTTCACGTCCATCGGTAAGTGACAAAATGCGTTCCAAGGGCAAAACCCTTACGGTGCTGGTGCTGCTTGCTTACGAGAACCACTGTGTTGATTGTCTTCAGGTCAAGTTTATGCCGTGACGACGCCAAACGAAGAGGCGGCAAACGGATTGGCTGGCCTGACAACTATTCTATCGGTGCTCTTCATGGGATTTTTGATCCAATACGACAAGATGCCGAATTATTGGAAATGGGCCAACACGGCAGATATTTTGAGGTACGGTAGGATTCGATTGATTCATTCCTAGGGCTAAATTTGGCGAATCGACCACTGGATCTTTTGTGTTCTCACGAAGCTTCGTTTCCCGTTCGAAGATACGTGATCCAGGGATTGACATCGAACGAACTTGGTGATAACCACTACAAGCTTTTCCCTGACGAGCCACCGGCACCTGGCCGTGGCTCAAATTCGAACTCGAACCTGAACAATACGCTCTTTGGTGATCTCGGCAACGTAACCAATCTGTTCTTGTTCGAAGGCGGAACTGATCTAGATTCGGGAGGCGCTGCCAATCAGGCCTCGACCTTCCTGAACCTCGTGGCGGAGAGCAAGCCCTCTCGAAATGTCGACTGGAACAGCTCTTTGATCGGTCAATTGGGAAGTTTCATTGACTGCGGCATCCAGAATGACTGTTTTGTGGAGCCCGTGGCAGTAAATTTCATGCCGTGCTTCGTTCTTGATTTTCCTAGACCTGGCCCATGTAGCAGTGAATTCGATGCCGTTGTGGATGCCATTGAAGAGGGCGGTGCAGGGGTTGCCCAGTGCCTGCTCAATGACAATTCAACTAGCATTGAGACCAGCGATGAGTTCAATTCTCTCTCGGATGCTATTCAAGACAACACTCTGCTGTGCCTTTTGGACGTGGTGCTTCCAGCTGGAGTGCTTGAGGACACTCTTACAGAGATTGGGTCGCTCATAAAGACCGTGAGCGATATTGGTGTGGTTGTCCTCAACGTCGCGGAGATTCTGGAAAAAGGGCTCCCAGGGGAAGTCATTCTGTTCGTCTTTGGCTGGGCAGAGTTCCGTGACGGACAGCTCGTTGCCCCGTACAAGTGGTGGTATTGTATGTTCGCGGTGTCAATGTTCATTGTCGGTATTGAGCTTGTCAAGTTGTTTGGGACGCGCTTCATTATTTGGACGAAGCGCTAGCTACAGTTGTATGAGCCATCAATAATATATATATAGTTTTCAAGTGAGTGCGTTGTGGTGTCTTTGGCCACATCCAAAAGTCTTGTGATTGGTGAATGCGCTGAGGTAGTTGGCTGTTGTGCATGCGGGCTAAGTGATGCTCTCCGAGGCATCTTCTCAACATCACAAGTCCCTGCAGCTTGTTGTCACACAAACACAGTATTCCTGCTGATCCTCATTGGTAATAGTAATTATATTGCCAGCAAGTGCTTTGGGGCTATGCAATGAGGGAATGATAGCCACACCAAAAGCACAACTAAAGCCATACGATAACAACTAAAGCCCAACAACTCCCAGATGGTAGGTAAATACATGAATTTGGAAACATCGGGAACTTCCAAGATGTTGCCAGAAAGCAACATCATTTGTACATAGGAATAGTACCTTTCGGACTTCCACCCTGGAACCGTAATAATTCTCAATCGTACAGAGTCTCTCTGTGCAGTTTTTTGTTGTTGCTTATTCACACCATAGCCAAGGGTGGAAGCCAGATTAATCGTATGGATGGCATCATCCTCCAGGGAAGTTGCAGCCTGGATCTAAATCTCAGTCTTAGCCCAATTGAACTCTTTCTTGTGAAGGTGCTTGAGCAGTCGCGTCAAGGAAGCCTTACATAAGGCGGAGGGTATGGTGCTTGTGTTGCACTATGTTTCCAGCAAGCTGCAGGGACTTGTGCTGAACTTGTGCTGTTGAGAAGTGCCTTGGAGAGCATCACTTAAGACCCAGCGGACTGAAATCCCCACCACTCCGTCTTGCATCGTACGGGGCTGCAGTGACGTCTAAAATCGCGATCACGAGAAAATCGGAAAAAACTCTTTAGCTCACAGACGACCATGGTGGAACGCAATCCCGCAACAAGAAACAACCTCA
This sequence comes from Seminavis robusta, assembly GCA_903772945.1. Classification (NCBI taxonomy): domain Eukaryota; phylum Bacillariophyta; class Bacillariophyceae; order Naviculales; family Naviculaceae; genus Seminavis; species Seminavis robusta. The sequence goes on from CAICTM010002257.1 coordinate 12,646, forward strand.
TTTTCACTTACATTTCCATTAGATGTTGGCTCTCATTGTATCAGTCTGCACCACAGTGGTCTTCCTATCCTTCCTTTGTTTTTTAGCTTCCTTGGATTGATCTTTGACTGCCTTTCGCTTGCTTTGTGGTGGTGACTGATGGTAGTAGATGAGCCGCTCTTCTTGTCTTCAGGTAGAGAAGCCCCTATGTGCCCCACTTATCATGTAGCTCCTTCCATTTGATGTCTTGGATTCCTATAGCAGCAAGTGGCTCTGGTGGTGGTAGCTCCTTCCAAAAGCTTGTTGGCTTGTTCTTGTATTCATCAGTAACTAGTTCCATTGCAAGCAACCTCCTTGTCGCCCTCATACTGTTGAATGTACATGATGTTGCTGTCTCTGTCGGCATCCACTGTGAAGATGTGGTTTTGCTTGGTCTGTTTGCTTGGTCGCTTAATCATTGGCTCTTGTTGTGTCGCCCAGTCTCTGAATACCGACTGCTTCACCATGATTGGCTCGACGTCTTTGTGACTGTTCATGCAATCGAACATGTCTTGTGAAGTGTACGTGTTGGTCTTCCTCCATTGGTGCTTCAGTAGATTGAAGAGTCGGTCGCAATCGTTCTTCGTGTGCCCTTGAACAAGGAAGGAAGCTCTAGCCACCTTGCAACAATAAGTTTCTTGAAGGGTCAGTTCCAGTACTGAAGTAGTGGACTGGATCTCGCTGAAACCCTTCCTCAGGACAGCGGTAGTCAGGCAGTCAGGGAGCCTTGTCGTGCCTCAGGAGTATTCCAACACCTCCATAGGCACCAAAAACCAAGGACTGGTCCTGTCAGTCAGACAGGAGGGCCAGCAGAGCTCTCTGCTGGGACCTTTGGGCCAGCTCACCTCAGGATCTGGGGGCCTTCGTGATTCATCGTGCAGTGGCAGTCTGGGAACAGTACTATCTGCTAACCCCTACTGCTTCTGCCCGGCCTCAACAGAATTGGTATCAACTGCTGCGTTATCAAATGGGCTACAAGCTAATCATTATCGGTCTCAATCTTTCATACTATTTTCTTAACTATGGAAAGGACGATCCTTTTTTTGCTGCTTTGGCTGGAAATAAGCCAGCTGTGGGTGCTGGAGCTGTAGGCCAGAATAGCTGTTGGAGCTATCTCTGACGGGATCCAGAGCTCTCGCTCCTTGACTTTATCGCTCCCCACAAGTGCGTATGGATCCGCTCTCATGGGAATGCCACGATATACCATTAGTTACTAACTAACTACAATACATACTCTCCCATGAACGGAACATTCACGGGCCACTCAGCATCGGCTGCTAGTGGAACACAATGTGAGATGGGAATCTCACAAGTGGAGTGACTTGCAATCGGATGCACGAGTTGCTGAACAAAAGGTAGGGACATAAAGGGATTGCATCCATGCACATGCCAAGAACCTCGGGAGGTGCGGCGTGCTGGTTGCAATCATAGCTGTTGTTTGTCTTCTTCATATGTAGACAAATATTGTGGCTTTGCCACTGGCCGAATTCAGCGGTGGAAAGCTCTCAGTGGAGCGGCCTTCTTGCCTCGCAATCATGTCCCTTGAAGGATGGGATGGATGGGCTGTACCAGACATGGACGTATCTAGTTGCCCGTCCGAAATCCAGGGACGGTGCTATCAGCACGGACTGGAGGGATCCAGTCCTGTGGGCCATCATGGAAGCAAACACATTATGGAACCACATGCCAAAACACTTGAAGACTCCCCATTGCCTTGGAGACATGGTAGACTGAGACCATGGTGGTTCGAAACTTGGACTCATCCTGTGGAGTGACATTGTTGCTGCTGTCAGAAAGTGGTGGTGGTTGTCGACAAAGGAATGGTCGACTGGGTGGCATTGCTACCAAAGGGATCCTCTCATTAGGCACAAGCCTAGTGGCACTGGGAGTACCAAAGAAGCAGGTGGTGGGATGGACGCAGCAAGCTGGGAATCCTGCTTGGTGTGTCGTTTCGAGACACGGTGGACACCTGATGCCCAGCAAGGTTGGTTGTTGCCTGACCTGCCCTGGAAGCTGTCTGCTTGAAAGCATCCTGCCTGGGCGTGCACTTGCTGCAAAGGGATCCTCTCATTTGTCATGAGCCTGGTGGCACTGGGAGCACTAAAGAGAGGAGGCTCTGCTAGAGCCGAGTTGGTGGCCTTCGCCTTGATGGGCAAACGGTGAGGCATCCAACATGGGCTGGTTTTCGTCTGCTACCAAAGGACGGGCTGTCCTGATTGGAAGGGACAACCGTTGTATCGATCACAGGCGGGACTTCCTTGTATGGTGGAATCGTCCTGCTAAATCAACTGTTGCTGTTGGCTGCAGTACTAGCCTGCCCATGAGCCAATGTAGAAGCTGGGTGACTGCCTGGAGCTGGAGTAGCAAAGCTCTAATAATCTCCCCACACCCAGTGATGCATTGAAGGCACCAGCATAAGGAGAGCAAATGGTGCACTGATGCAACCAAAGGGAGTGGCAGTGCAGCTGGTTGTCCAGCGCTGTAACTCGCAGAAGGACGAGTGGCTGGCGGCCCTCCACAAGCTGGCTGTGGCTGTTAGTTGGTGGTGGCACCGGTAAAAGAGGAAGTGACAGGTAGGTTCCCACAGCAGTCTGGCTTGGGAGCTGGATGCTGGGAGTTCTAAGGACTGCCGCCAATACCGGTAGGTGGCGCTGTTGCTACATTGCTGTTGTTGTTGAAGCAAAAGAGGCCGCCTGCCCAGTCCGCCGCTGACGTGACCTGACACAGGCAGGCAACGTCACCCCAGAACGTGCTTGGGAATGCGTGATAACCGGTGATGCCCTCTAGTCCGGAGCAGGACTGCTTCTGCCTGAGCAAACGCTTTTCCCCCGTGATTCTTCCGAGGTTTCGACTAAGGGACCTGTCAAGCAGCTGACGAATGCACAACTGTCGCTCCTCAATGACACTATCAAGGGTAGTGCCAAGGGCTTGGATAGAGGTGTGCTTCGCATCCAGACTCTTCATAATGGCCTGAACCGTATCCTCCCGGTTTGTAGGGGAAGTGTGGCTAGTTGTTCATGGGCTAGCCTGTTTCCTTGGTTCTCTAGCCTTCGAGTCCTTCCGTGATGGTGGAGGGGTTACTGTGGGTATGTAGAGTAACATGGTTGCTTTCTTTCTGCCAAGGAAGAGGTTTAGGCTGTACTTGGTGGTTACACTGTATCTCAGCTCTTGTAGCAGGGCATTAATCCTTGACTCAACTGTGGTTTGGAAACCACAAAGATGAATCTGGACCTTAGTAGAGGTCTTGGAAATTCAATCTATTTCTGTTGGAATAAGGTGGACCAGGGACAAGGGCTGGAACCTGCTTACTGAATTGCCTAGTCGGAATTGCCTTGGTTTTGGTGCTTTTTGCCACTGTGGAAGCTAGCTTACCGGGACCAATGAATCTCCCACAAAAGCTCCTAAAAAGCAAGAGTGAAGATACACCACGACTAAACAGAGATGGCGATCCATTGTGCTATCAGAACTGATTCCGCTCTTTCACGACGATCGTAGATATGGATGACCTCAGTCGAGATTAACGAGTTCAACTGCTCATCGCTTCGGTCGTCTTTGACTTCTCTCTACTAACACGAGTGGATGGGACACCGAGAGACTAGACAGGGCCTTAGCCAGAATATAGCTAGATGAAGAAGATAATCAGCAAAGAAACTTTGATCGCCTACCCTGACTTAAATGACACATTCGTTATCAACACGGATGCGAGTGACACTACAAGGCAGGGCAGTAATTCCAAAGGAAAACCTATGCGCGTCTAGACGAGGGTCCGAGTCTCAAACCCACGACTCAAGACACGTACAACAGTATACGAGAAAGGAACTTCTCACAGAATCAAAAGTCAGAAACTCATTCTAGCAAGAGTCCCGAATTAC
>CAICTM010002258.1:0-16532 GCA_903772945.1 Seminavis robusta
GGGGATCTGCTGGATCTACATCTAAGTAATGGTCCCGCGAGCCGGGCAGCCATGCTGGTTGGCTTCGTGGGACGTGCTTCTGGTGGATATAAGGGTCAATGTCGCAGTGGGACTGGGACTTTAACAGGGGGCTTCGCCTGTTTGAGATGCTGGTCCTTCGGGTTGAACGACCAGCACGTCGCCGAGAGAGTACGGAGTGGGGTGTTCTGATGTGTCCAGAAGTGATAAGAGGAATCCGCCGTCGTTGAGCAGCTCTGGCCAGTGGGTTCAAACCTGTCTATAGGGAGCTAGGGAGTAATCTGCGGCAACACTGAATTGGCAGGTTTCCGGGGACCAGAAAAGCATTCCATTGGAGTCCTTACTTCGTCTCAAAGCAATACCGGCAAAGTCTTGGACTGAAACTTGCTTCGCCCAACTGGTTTGCCCGATACGTAGTCGCGATCGCGCATGAAATACCCAACACTGCCGAATGGGAATAAGGTACGGAGATCCGGTTGTTGTTCAAAGAAGAGCTCAAACGGAGTGGCGTATCGAGTCATTCCATCTTCGTTCTTTCCAACGTCTAATGGAATCATGTTCATTCGCTCGAATGCTGTGGGAACTGCCCAAAACCAAAACTTCCGAGGCAGACTGGCCTCTTGAAGGTAAGCTCGAGCCATTGCCACTGCCGTACCCCAGTTGCGTTCGACTAAACCGTTCTGGGACTGGCGATAGGGGACAGAAGAGAGTGTTCGAATGTTTCGACTTTGCAACAATCGGCGAACTTCGCCTCGAATCAACTTTGGATCAAAATCTGTCAGCATACGGCAACACGTTTCAGCCCGTTTGGGTCCCATGTCGACGAAGAGCTGGCAAAATGCTTCGGCCAAGGTGGATCCGCTGGTATCACGAAGCCCATAGCAAAAGCTCTGACGGGATCCGGCGTCAACCACTACCAAGCAGTATCGATGGCCGCCGGGAGATACATCATCACCGAAACCAATGTTCACACAAATTGTGTGGCCGGGTGGTGGGATCTTAGATTGCTTGCCGCGTCGTCCACGACGTACATTGACGAAATCGCCAATGGAAGCTGGGGTCTCTCCGAAATTGGCCACTTTACCGCCTTTGCAACAGTTTGCCAAGGTTTTCCAATCGTTGAAGGTGCGATTGCCAAAGAGACAATGGAGTTCGTCGTTGGAGAAACGCTTTGTGGCTGGGGAAGCCGAGTTGGGGACGTACTCGGATGGGATGTCGCGATTGCTGTCGCGACTGTGTAGGTCTTGCTCAAGGGGTGAGCGTGCATTAACCGTCTCCTGATTCTGGGGACATGCAAGGAATCGACGAGGTCCCTTGCTGGGTTGACTTTGAAAGGCGAATCCTAAGCCTGGTGTGCTTGTCACAAGGTTTGCCTTGAGGTGAAGTGGATCCGTCGACGCAGTCAAGCGACTGGCTACGAAATCGGGTGTACTACCGGGTGAAGCTGGGCTTGTGGGAATCAAACAATCTTCGGAATCATCGATGTGGATGTTGAACGACGGATACCCTAGAATGCACTCGTCATAGGATGCGAGGAAGAAGGCTTCAGGGTGGAGTCGGCGATGAACACGTACTGATTTCAGACGCATTGCCGCTTCCGGAACGTGGAGCCAATCGTGTTCTTCAACAAGTTTTGTATCGAGGACGAGTCGAACGGTACCCTTCCCCGCAACTTTCATGCGTGCTCCGTTGGCACAGTCAAGGAACATGTGCTGGACCGGTTCGTAACTAACAAAGTCTGTACGATTTGGATTGATTGAGAAGGTGGCACCCGAGTCGATACACGTGGACTCCTTCAAAGCTGCTGCATCCTGAGCGGAGTACGAGGACGCGATGTAGCGCCGTGGTAATGAGATCAAAGCCTTTCTGTCGAGGGTGTACGGCAGTATGGTTTCCGCAAAGGCGTCCGATGACAGCACCGATGATGGAAAGAGTGATCGAGATTCGAAACGGGGAAGAGGCTCAACGTCAACTTCAGTTGGCGGGCTATTGGTTAAGTCTACTTCATCGTCATCCTCTGCACCTGGGCGCATTGTCTCCTTCGTTGAGGGAAGGTCCGAAACGCAAACAGGTGAGACTGTGCGATCGGTGACGACAATGGACACAGAGGAGTCCCATGAAACGGACTTACCGCTAGCGGATGTGTTGCCTTCAGAGGCAGAGTCATATTCTTCATCCGAAGGAGGCTCTGGCTCCACAGGAGCTGGCGCCAAAGCTGGAGTGGATGAATCGGTACTGCTTCGACCACTACGTCTCGCGGAACGACCTCGAGATTGAGAGCGCGCTTGGTTCGCATTGCCGTTGGATGGTCTGTTTCCAGACAAAGCTGCATTGGAGCTTGGTTGGTAGGCAACCGAAGTGTTGTTGGGAAGCTTTGTGCAGTCCGAGAGAAAATGCCACTGGGCATTCCGCGTTTCCTGTCGTTCGCACAGGTGAAACGGGCACGCGAATTTGCGATGAACCTCGTTAACTTGGGCATCGGACGCGGCACCGCCGTTTGCCTCCTTGAACTTCAGAAGAACATCTCGTAATGCGCCCTCTCCACGAGCGACACTGATTGTGATGTTTCCGCTGTTTGCCGTGCCTGACGTGGCAGAACGTGCTCGGCCCACGGACGAAAGTTTGACATCAGGGCCGATAGGCGTGAACGGAACTACAGACTGGGCTTTGTAACACTTTCCCTCCTTGTAAATGCCAACTGCAGGGGTGCGAAACACGAAGTCCAGGGCCTCTGCCAACTCTATGGCGGTAGAGCGTCCAGTGACGGACTTGGAGACTTGATCCATCGGGGTGTATGTGATTCGTTGGCTTTGCTGCAGCTTCTTGAACACCGGGGCCCAGAGAGTATCGCGGAAAGGACCGTTTCGGACTCCATGAAGGAATCCGTCACGAATCGCGTTGGAACACACTGGACGTTCGGTGCACTGTTGGAGCTTCAAGGCATTCCGCTCGACTCGTGCAAGGTATCGACTTGGGAGTTCACAAGGACCTTGGACGGTATGGTAAACTTCTTTGAACCAAGCGTCAACGTGGGCTGGGGATGCAGGAATCAACTCGTCAAAGAGAGCGGTAAGTAACTCTGGACCTTGACCACGCAGAGCAGGACGACGTTCAAGTAACCCTTGAAGTCCCGAGTGTCCTTGGTTTCCATTGATCAGATGAGTCGCGAAGGCTTGGCTGATGTGAATGGCTATATTGCTTGTCGTGTCAGTTTCGGTGCACTCACTGATACAGATTGTCTGGACAACGTTGTCGACGATAGATTCGTAGGACCACCCAGGTCCATTGATGACATTGCGGGTCTTGGTTTCCCAATCCCACATCTTGGCTGGAGATGCCTCTGTAGGGAGAGGGCAAGTCTCGAGGTTCCCTCGAAGCGTTGCTTTCTGCTGAAGCACATTGCTCTCGTGTTGCATGACCTGTAGGCGGACAAGTGCATTGCCTGTGTCGCCAGCAGCGATCGAACTGACATCCACACTGGGCCCACTTGGGGTAACGACAGAACCAACGTGGGTGAAGTCATCGGTGTGACCGTGGACCGATTCCGTGACGTGGCTGATGGGAGACAATCGCACCGAAGCTGGTGGTGGTGGAAGCTTGATGGGAGGTGCCGGTGCTGCTGGAGCGGGTGCTGGTGCTGGAGCGGGTGGCAAAGCTGCGTACAGACTTGGAAGAATCGCAGATGGATCGCGGAGGAATCGGAAGTAATCGTCGCGAAGGAGGAACTGATGAGGGATCCGACTGTAGGTGCCCGCTGGACAGCGGCCCATGGACCGAAGGTGTGCCAAGGCGGAGTTGATGGAGGGAAAACCAGAAGGCTGCGTAGATGGGCAGCCGACAGATGCAGCCCAGGCCTCGCCAGGCAGCTCCACAACGAATTGGACTCCGAGTCCAGTATTGTGATCCCATCCATTGACGGGAAAAGCCAGGGCTTCGGAGGAAGTTTGCCCGACCTCGTTGCGCAAACCGACAAGCCCACGGAGGAATGGGTGGGAAACTGAGACCATCTCGAAACGGGAACGACCGGTGGGCATAGGAACATGGGCCCCAAGGGGGACCTCCAGGTTGAACAGTTCCCAGAGCTCGCCTTCGTGATGAATCAGACGACCTTGATAGGCCAAGAAGTCGAGGTACTTTGCCGCCTCAGAGGGAATCGAGGAGTTGGGAACTCGACTTCGATTGAGTATCCCATAACACACGTGACCAGGGACAACCGCTTTGGTGGGGCCGAAGGAATACGCTTCTCGAATCACTGTGAATGGAGAGGTTGGCGGCTGTGGCATGGAGCCTGCGGCCAAACTGGAGGGAACGTGATGTTTGTGCACCAGAACACAGTGTATCGTATCCGGAAGGATACGTGCTTCAGGGAGAAGTTCGTCTGGGTATCGTTTCAAACCAGCTCCATGAACGACGGTGCAACCGCCAGTGAAGACAATGCGACCGCCGAGGCTTGGGATCAAGACATTCCCGTATGGAACGGGGTCCTCTTGCGGGAGATCATGGGACTGGGGCTTGGGGATTCCAGTGGAGTCGTCGGACCCACTGGGACTGGGAGTACGCCGGGGATTCGTGGGCTGTGAGAAGCCGGAAACAGAACCACCAGGGCCGGGAACGGGACCACCAGGGCCGGGAACGGAACCACCAGGGCCACCAGGGCCGGAAACGGAACCACCAGGGCCGGGAACGGAACCTCCAGAACCACCAGGGCCGGGAACGGGACCGCCAGGGCCGGGAACGGAACCTCCAGGACCGCCTGGGCCGGAAGAGGAGCCACCAGCGGGACCACGGTAGCCCGGGACGCCACGAATGGGTGCTGGAGCTGGGGTCCTGAAGACGAGACGACGGGAGACTGGAGTCAGTTGGTCAGGCTCGAGCTGGCGGACCAGCTCGAGCCGCCTGGCTTCAATGCTGTCAACCGGTTCGTGCGTTGGGATGGAACCAACGGCACCCTCCAGTTCCAGCTACTTTTCCACGGGAAGCCGAACACCGAAGCGCTTCCCCTCTGGATCTGTCACTACAAGAACAACAACAACACTAATAGCAACAAACACAACCAATCGGTCATACCTATACCATTACACTACCTATTAGCACCATTAGAAGCATTGAAACGAAGCGAAAGGACCTCAGGAAGCCTGTTTTCTGTTATCTTGTTGAAGAGTACTGTTTTACTATAGGATTCAACTCAACGTCATCACGGAAAACATACACCCCTTTTTTCCTCTCTTTACAACCTCTTCAAGCCGAAACGGATCGATACCTCCTATCTCCTATCAAGCGCACCTCCCCTATCAAGCGACTATCAACGCGGCGTTCTCCGGTCCAGATTAGAAAGCCATCCCAATTGAAATCCTACGAGATCGGGCGGGTTTTCTATTCTCGACCGCCGACGGCCAAGTTGGAAGAATTTGAACACAAGAAGAAGTCTCCGGCCTTCCACAGCACAGTACAGAAAACAATTCCCATACGTATTTGTTGCTTTCTGAACTAAGCTCCTGACGGCCGAAGAAATCCCATTGTCGATCCTCTTTCGAACGATCCATCTTCCTCCGCAACCACAGGATCAGTTAACCTTACCCCTAAGGCAACTGACTCACCCGAATCGCGAATCGATTCGATTCAACGAATCGAATCGGATCCAAGACTCGCTACTCCGTGAATCGATCAATCTTCCCGCGACCGTACCTCTTCCTCTGTACGGATCGAACGATCAAGAAGGACTTCACGAGATACCTGCAGTGACCACCCAGAAGAGAATTACACCTGTATTCTTACTTTCTCACCGGCCACTAGTGGTTTCTCCCGACGTCCTTGTTGGACCTGATCCTACTGATCCAACCAGTCCTATCCCTATACAGACTGATTGACTGATTGACACCTGCTGTTACAACCCTCCTTTGATATCTAACTCCTCACCAAGAGGAACAACAAACAACAACAGAGTTCCTGTAAGGACTTGAGTTCAAGAGTACACCGGCTGCCCCTGCAGACAGTCGTCCTCCTCAAACTTTATCACCAGGCTTGGCTGCACTCTCATCGTTCAACAGCCCCTCCCTGGGATATCCAGCTCCTCTCCAAAGGATCCTACCCCCACAAGAACAACTACAAAAGCTGCCCCTCTAGCGTGTTTGGCTAGATTGTGCAACACTTCATTGACACAGCCACCTCTCTGCTACTGCACCTGACTCTCCTACTGAGTGTGGTGCTCCAAAGGATTGAGCCCCAGACAGAACTGCAGCGTGGTGTGGCATAGATATTAATACATAACTGACTCTATCTCTCTCTCATTGATTGTTGAGTGACTCTCCAGTGACTTTCCACAGTTCCACCTGAATCGAGTACCCTCTCCACATCTTGGCTTGACTCTCTGTTGCATTGTCATCCCTACAACAGATTGAGTACCAGCCTCTGAGACAACACAGTGTCATCCAGTAACACAGCCCCATCAACCAACAACACCCCTTGATACCCCCACCACTGCCTCTACTGGCTATAGCGTGACTTCTCCAGTTTTCCCTGAAAGAATCCCTAACAGCCTTTGGCTCTGATACCATCTTCTCCTGCAGGTAGTGGTATACCTGCACAAGACTTGGCCACAGCCTTTGATCCAGTGGCAACAACAACCCAACAACTTGATATAAACCTTGATTACCAGTGCCTCAGTGCATTGCCCCTTGAATACACCCTTCTACATCAATCATCTCGCCACCTCACAAGCAACCTCCATTGCTTGCGTTGAAGCAACGACACTACAGTCAATACTCCAGGATACACAACCCTCCCACCAACCCACCTACCACCCACCATGACTTCCCCATGTCTACCCACTACTTCACTCAAACCCAAGGTCCTCCCAGACATTCCCCCACTTCCCACACTTCACCCAACAACCACATCCACCATCCTCGCAGACTACACAACACCACTCCCCAATGATCACCAACAGCTCCTAGAGACGCAGCCATCTTGAGGATCACACCCTTCCGAATCACACCCTACCTATCAGGGAGGATGCCTTTGTTCTCACCCTTGAACAGAGACATGCCTCTATCCTACAACACACCATCAACCATGCCACCTCCCAACTCCTACAACAACACTCCAACACCAACAGGATCTCCCCTCCTGCCCGCCCTGGCACCAGCCCACTCCCAGTGCACCCTTATCCTCCTTCTCTTGACTCAACAACCCCTCGAACAGCCCACAACACTCCAGCAGCCACTGTGCCTCCCTCCTGGGAACCACAGACTGCCAGTGTGTCATTTGACCCCATCTTTTGCCTGCTTGTTGGCCTCTATCTAACAATATTTGTGCATTGGATGGGTTACACCCTGCTCTGGTCCAGCCTGAGGAGTACCACCTCCTACGGGCTCTGCTGGCATCTTGCCTTGCATGCCAAGGCACTTGCCACAGCTTGGGACCTGATCACCCAGACACACTTACTGGCGAGCACTCTTTGGTCTGGCAATCTATCTGGTCCTCACGGCCCCTTTGGTGATAATGGTTTCAATACCGACAAAATCCTGTGTAAGCCTCTGTAACCCAGGTTTTGCGCTGCAGGTTCCCTATCAATGTGCTCACCCCCCTACCCAGGGCATCTGTCTACTTGGTGCTGGCTCCACGTTGGGCCAGTGGATGAGGTCATGTTGATTGGGCAAACAAGTAGATGACGACTCAGCTAGGTGGGGATCTCCCCCACCACTTGCCCGCGTCAATAAAGTCACTCCGTGACCAATAGCTTGTTAAGCCAAATGAGTAATTTAACCCCCATGCGTCTCCGATTGGTTTGGCCATAATCAAGCATAAAGTGAGCATCGATTGCATGCGTCTCCAATTGTTGGCCCTTATTCAAGCAATACGAATCCCATCTCCAATTGAGTAAAGATAATATAGAATGCAAGTGTTGATACATTGCCAATCTTTCAAAGAGTGCCTTGCCAAATCGTCTCTTTGTGTTCGATGGAGGATCGAGGTTCCGAATCTTTATAGTGATTTCGAAATTTCGAAAGGATACTTTGACTACCGTATAATAAGGCTTTTAATGATGCCCTTTAAATCTATAGCTCGAATCGTGCCTCCAATCTCAACGGAAATTGCTTCGAAATTGGTCGAAGCTTCGAAGCTTCGACTTGCTTTCGACCAAAAAGCAAGGCTAGCATTTACCAAGCACTCACTATATTTTCAACCGTGGAACCCATCCATGCATATCGACCAAACCAAACCAAACCAATCGACCATGGCAATGACACTATCAAGCCGTTGCCTCGCCTACCAACCCTCTCTAGATCTGCGCTCCTTCTCCTCTTCTCTGGCATGCACACGGTCGACAATGGTCAGTTCCAGTACCGAGGGAAACTCATCTTCGATTTCCGGGAGTCCAAGGATGTCTTCGATGGATGTCACCTTTTGTTGCTTCTTCCTTTGATCTGCTAACCCCTTCTTTGCTTTTGTTTTCTCCGAATAGTTTCGGGCTCTCTTCTTCTTGATATCCTTCTGCGTGGCTTTGACGGCGTCATCTGTCAGGTTGGCTTCGAATTTCATTTCGGCATGCATTCTCTTGTCCTTCGTGGCTGCCATTGATCGGAACCTGTAATCTATCCTGTTGTTTGCTAGTAATACTGCAGCTTATTGGGGAGTAATTTGGTTTTAGATTAAGCTGAAAAGCAAAAGTGAGGATTTTCTGGTGGTGCATAGCAATTCTTGTGATTGAATTGGATATAAGGATCCCCGTAACACTTTAGACCTAAAACTCCCTTGGTTCCTTGCATGATGAATTTTCATGCAAACCGGACTAGATGATTAATACACGAGTCAATAGTAAAGAGGTGTCAGGTATATTTCCTCCAACACACTCCTGCACGGTGCCCTAAGTGGCTACCGTGGAACGAATAAATAATTTAGGAAATCAAACAAGGGGTGGATGCCCCATGATGAAAGCCCTGTGCTCATGAAAGAGTCTGCCCTGAAGGGGCTTCGTGAAAAAATCTCCACGCATCTCCAAGGTTGGGCAGTACACAACTCTGAGGTTTCCTTTTCCAATCTGATCGTGAATGAAAAAGAAACGGATGTTAATGGCCCGAGTCCTCTTGCCCGAGCTGCCCTTGCCGTTCTCTGCGAGAATGATTGTGCTCTTGTTGTCCTGCATGAGAACGTTGTCCTTGACAACGATCCCCTGCTCTTCAAGGAACAACTTGGCCCACAACATTGGAGACATGACGTCGTCTGCACCAATCAGCTCCGCTTCAGTGCTGCTTCTTGAGTTGAGCTTCTGTTTCGCGGATACAGAAAGCACCGCTCCTCTTCCAAAGGACATGACTCCTCCTGTATGGGAACGGTAATCAGGATGGACTGCAAATGATGCATCCACCCACCAAGTGATGACACGGATATCATCAACGTGGAGTATCAACTTGTCCTCCACTGTTTGGTCCAGGAACTTCAATCCTTGAATCAACTTGCCCCAGTCATCAACTGTGGGATTCCTCACACGTGTACAGAGAACAATTGTCAGTGTTTGAACATCTGGTCTTGCTCTCTTGCACGCGAACAACAGCTTGGCTGCGTTGGTGTGATAGATTTCTCTGGTCTTGTCATCCAAAGCAGCTCCATCACCAGAACTGAATAAATCGGCAGGTGCCGCGCTGGACACCTTCTTCATTTGCTCGAAGTCCACCGGGAACTCCAAGATCATCTTCTTAAGATAGTCAATCATGTCAATGACTACCTTGCCTGGATCGGAAAAGTCCACCGTCATCCCCAAGTAGTCATGCTTGGGACCACGGGTTGCCTTCACGGCTCCATAGGTACCGTACTTGTCATTGAACCACTCCAGGGTTCGATTGTTTACCAGTTTCATCCGGTGGCTCGACATCAGGTCGTCCACATGGAAGCGTATCGTCTGCTGATATCCTTCAATCATCCTGTTGGCAACACACGGATCATACTGGTTGAATACGAATCCGATTCCCTCCAGGTCGCTCCTGAAGAGCTTGTACCAGAGCAATGCTGCCAAAACCATTCCGTAGATGGCTCTTTCCACAACGACATAGAGGACTGGTCGTCCCTTCTTGTATGTCAGGAAAGAGGCATATGTGTCAGGATCAATTTCGACAAGTAAGTCTGCAAGGGTTCCCTCAATGATCATGAGGACCCTGTCTTCACCTTGTTTGACTTTTGGCATTGGGGTTTGGATGAACGCATTGGGAACATCCAGAGACATCACATCCCTATCTTCGGATGCATCGACACACATTGCATTGTGTTCCACTAGCAGTCGATGCTGAGTGGCCCATGGATGTTCCATTCATGGGGAGAGTTTGTAGATAGTTAGTTAGTAACTAGTCGTATATCGTGGCATTCCCATGAGAGCGGATCCATACGCACTCGTGGGGAGCGATAACTTTTAGGAGCGAGAGCTCTGGATCCCGTCAGAGATAGCTCCAACAGCTATGCTGGCCTACAGCTCCAGCACCCACAGCTGGCTTATCTCCAGCCAAAGCAGCAAGAAAGGATCGTCCTTTCCACCATAGTTAAGAAAATAGTACGAAAGATTGAGACCGATCCTGATTAGCTTGTAGCCCCTTTGATACCGCAGCAGTTGATACCAATCCTGTTGAGGCCGGGCAGAAGCAGTAGGAGGGAGCAGATAGTACTGTTCCCAGACTGCCACTGCACGATTGAATAACGAAGGCCCCCAGCTCCTGAGGAGAGCTGGCCCAAAAGGGTCCAGCAGAGAGCTCTACTGGCCCTCCTGTCTGACTGACAGGGCCAAGTCCTTGGTTTGGTGCCTACTGGAGGTGTTGGAATACTCCTGAGGCACGACAAGGCTCCCTGAACTGCCTGACTACCGCTGTCCCTGAGGAAGGGTTTCAGCGAGGTCCAGTCCACTACTTCAGTACTGGAACAGATCCTTCTAGAAACTTATTGGATTATCAGTCAGCATAGATTTGCAGGCAGTCCTTAAGGGAAGAAGAGACCTCCTTGACGAGAAAAGGATCTCTTCGAATTACACTACAATATATTGGTTTACAGTTGATTTCATTGGAATTTGGTGCTGATTTCAAGCCTACTTTTGAAGTCCTAAGTCAACAACCTTCTGATCGATTTTGATAGTTCCAGCCACCACCACAGTGACAGGAACCTTCTTGTTGGCCACCTACCATCTACAAAGCCAACACCATCATCATTGTCATCTAGCTAGAAGGAACTACACAAACAACCTCATCAACAACGCCATTGGCTTGCCTTAGCCACGGAAGAGAGGAAAAGCACCCAATTCATCACTCGAAAGAAGAAGCGGTAACCGTGAAGGAACACCTGGAGTCTCCAAGAGAACACGAGACTTATTGATTTCGCACCTATCTTGGCAATCGAGCAACGCTTTTACGCTTTGAGGAACGGGCTTATTCCTTTCCAGTCAATCAGCGAATTACGTGGCTTATTGCGGTGTACGGGGCATATCTCTTTCATTCGGCTGTGCAGTTTCAAGTGTCACGAGTTTCCGTCCTGTACCGGATTCAGCCTTTTTCGGAACGTTGAAGAGGATCTCACGGAAGCCGATCAGCCAATCAAAACGCCCGTGCAGTATCTTTCCATTTACGCGGAACGTTGATTTGTTCCTGGACGTTCTTCTCGAAAGCCGCTCAGCCAACCAAAAACGTCCTTGGGTTTGGTATTTATTACGAGTGCACTGAGTCAGTGCGTGAGAGTCACGCGGAACATTTCGAGTTCTTTTCGATCCTGGATTTGCGAAGACTTATACGACAACGTTCCCCCTATCGGTTCTGTACTTATCACGCGAGATTCCCCGTCCTGAAAGCAGGTTCAGCCACGGTAACCTGTTTGCCCTCACATTTTAAGGAATTTACACCGTCGAGTCATTGAAAATCGCGATCTTCCGTACGGAGCCTTTATCCGCAACACCACAGAATCGACAACTCGAGGCTACCACGAGACAACCAAGAGGTCAATTCGCTTGGCTGAAAGTATTACCAGTGGATCCTCCACCCTTTGTTTAGTCAGTGGGTAGCTCACCTTGGATTCTGGAAGCTTTTGTGGGGAGATTCATTGGACCCAAGTTGACTGGTTCCAGTGTGGCAAAATCACCAAAACCAAGCAAGTTCCCAGCACCACGGCAACACAGGAAACAGGTCCCAGCCCTTGTACCTGGTCTACCTTATTCAATTACCACCCACTTGAATTTCCTAGCCCCATACCAAGATCCCTGGAAGCATCCTTTGTGGTTTCCAAAGTACAGTTGAGTTAGCCTTATTCTCCTGCTACAAGAGCTGAAAACCAGTGCTTCCACCTTTACAGCAGGTACACCTCTCCTTTGTCAATAACAAGAGGCACCATGTCTTTCTATGGTTTCTACAGCGATGTGAGCGACCCTTATGCACCTGGCTACTCCGAACGTTGGTGGCACCACGCCTACCCTGGGCCCCAAGTCCAAAGTAGCTACACCAACACCGCCTGTGCCCGCCCCACACACCACGATGGAGCTGGCAACAGCAACCTAGCCTACTGCCACCGGCATCGAGACACACAGCCACCAGTGTCACCACCAGATGAATACAAATCCGTCTTTGACATTCTTGAGAAGACACCGGCACCACCTGTGTCAACAGTGTCCCCACCAGACGCATACACATCACCCTTCGACATCCTTGAGAAGAGGCCGGCACCCATGGCCTACGGTAGGACCAACCACCAGCTGGGTGATGGGAGATTTCAGAGCTGTCTCCTGACAGCTCCAGTTGTCACCCAGATCCCATTTATACCCCAGCCATGGAAGACATGCTGATCCACTTTCAACAGCAACAGGTCACCGGTGCCCAGCAACTCGACCTCATGAGAGCTGACCACGAAACCTTCAAGCGAAAGATGGAAGCTCAGTTCATCGCGTTGAAGGACCAACTGACAACTCAACTGGAAGCCTTGGTTATGGTAGCTGCTAGGCCACCTGTCACAGCGCCTACACCTGCTTTGACACCACCAGTTCATGGGGAGACCAATGCCACTCCACTGTCAGCCATGGGCAGTGCTGATGGCGTCCACAAGCCGGCTGGTGACAGCGCTATTGGTACCCAACGGCTCCACAGCCCAAAGAAGCAGCAGCGCCACAGGGCTACTCGTTCCAAGCAAGAGGCCACTACCATCCAGCAACGATTGACTGATGCCCTCTTGGCCACCAACCAGCTGCCCACCAATGTAGCCACGGCTCCATCTCCCAAGCTAGCTTGTGGGAGTTGCCTGTCACACGACCCCTGCGTGTCCCAGCTACGAGCCACCAGCTGCCCAGTGCCACACCCTTGCATGCCCTCGCTGGTGCCCATCCATCGTTGGATGATGGGGAGATTATCGAGCTTGCCAGCCCTAGTAGTCATCCAACCTCTGGGGAGATCATGATGGCAAAACCCAGCCAGTAAGCAACCAGCTTCCGAGCTGGTGCCAACAACATTCCAGTTGCACACCAAATAGACCAAGTGTGGACCCCACTCAGTCAGCTCTACAACCAAGAGCACATGAGCAGACTCACACAGTGGTGACCCCCAAGCAACCTGCTCCAAGGCACAGAGCACACAGAGGATCCCACCACCACCAACATTGGCAGGAGACCTTAGTGTCCATCACCACAGTGACACCCAAAGTTCCCAGCCTGGTTCCACACAGAACCCACCAACCTATGGCACAGCCAATGCCACAAGACTTCGTTACCCAATGAGGTGCCGTTGTCTTTGGATAGGACAGCCTTGGTCACAACCATCACCAGTCCATTTGCAGGAGGCCCACCAAGCAAGATACCCTCTGCTCTTGGTGGAATCCATGGGGAGCAACCACAGCAAGCACCTCTTGACCGAGGCAGCTTTGGTGTCTCGTACCCAGGAGCTGGCTGCCTATGGTGTCGCCTTCCCAGAAGATGACCCCACCATGCTTTCTACCCCAAAGCTGGCTGCCATGCATTATGCATGGCAATGGACCAATCCCGGTGACGCCCCCTGGATTTTCGGACGGGCAACTAGACTACGTCCCTTCTGTCACAGCCCATCCATCCCATCCTCAAGGGAATGATTGCGGGGCAAGAAGAGCCGCCCACTGAGAGCTTGCTCGCCGTGAAATTCGGCCTGTGGCAAACCACGAATATTTGTCTACATATGAAGAAAACCCAAACAACAGCTATGATAGCAACCAGCACCGCCGACACCTACCTAATCTGGCCATGCTGATGAAGACACGCAATCCCTTTGCGCCTACCTTTGTTCCAGCAACCGACCAACCATCCAAGTCCCTCCACTTGTGAGACCCCATCTCACATTGTGTTCCACTAGCAGTCGATGCTGGTGGCCCATGGATGTTCCATTATGGGGAGAGTTTGTAGATAGTTAGTTAGTAACTGTCGTATATCGTGGCATTCCATGAGAGCGATCCATACGCACTCGTGGGAGCGATAACTTTAGGAACGAGAGCTCTGGATCCCGTCAGAGATAGCTCCAACAGCTATGCTGGCCTACAGTCCAGCACCCACAGCTGGCTTATCTCCAGCCAAGCAGCAAGAAAGGATCGTCCTTTCCACCATAGTTAAGAAAATAGTACGAAAGATTGAGACCGATCCTGATTAGCTTGTAGCCCCTTTGATACCGCAGCAGTGTATACCAATCCTGTTGAGGCGGGCAGAAGCAGTAGGAGGGTAGCAGATAGTACTGTTCCCAGACTGCCACTGCACGATTGAATAACGAAGCCCCCAGTCCTGAGGAGAGCTGGCCCAAAGGCCAGCAGAGAGCTCTCTGGCCCTCCTGTCTGACTGACAGGGCCAAGTCCTTGGTTTGTGCCTACTGGAGGTGTTGGAAACTCCTGAGGCAGACAAGGCTCCCTGAACTGCCTGACCCGCTGTCCCTGAGGAAGGGTTTCAGCGAGTCCAGTCCACTACTTCAGTACTGGAACAGAACCTTCTAGAAACTTATACGGATAACATCCCAACCTCTCAAGTGCGAAACTGTGGAAGCTTCTGGCATCCCTTCTTTCCTGATAATAACATAACGGTACACCCTTGTAGGTTTATCCATATGTAACCGCACGGGCCGTTGACCGTGCCATCCCTTTCTCAACTCACAAACAGTAGTCCATTTGTGCCATTTTCAATTCAGAATCACTGCATTTTGTTTGGTGTCGACTGGACTGAACACAGACTCTGCTGTGTAACTGGTCCATCTTTGAGCGCCGCCTTACGGCTTTGTTGCCCCACACATTTCAAGACCCTTGGGTAGAACATGCTGTTGGGCATGGCTGCTCTCATCCTTGACTTCTGCTGTGGCATCCTGTGATTGCATGAGTCATGAACAAAGCTAGTGTTTGCTTGTCTCTCGTCTCATACAGTAGTGGTTGTATTCGCTTCTCATCTTGGACGAAGGTCACTCCTTTATTTGCTTCGGCCCCCACCTCCGTTCAGACAATCCGAAAGATCCTGAGCGTCTAAGTTCCAACTCGGGCGGAGGACAAATCTTGTGAACGCTCTTGCGCACCATACACCCAAGCAAGGGTTTCCATCATTTAGAAGTATCCACTGCTTCCGCTGCCGTCTCTCTTACCAACGAATCACCATGGACTTGTCCCGAACTTGTAGCTACTGTATGGATCTCCTTGGAACCCTCTCCTCCTTCCTCATTCATCGGACAGTCCAATGTCTGTTCATAACTGTTGGATGACCCTGCGTACTAGCCCTGGATTCCCATCCTCAGAATCTGTTACATCTGAGCTATTCCTTGGATTCCACGTGCATCTTCATCCGAAGAGTCTCCATAGACTAGAGGGTAGCTAACTCATTTACCATTCGACCCAGACCAATCCATCCTCAGGCAAAACCTACAGGTAAAAATTCCACAAAGTCACGGTCGTGAAAGATTAGTGGTTTCTTCCCATCACCGTATGCCTTCTTTTTGACAGCATCAATGACTGAGCGAGGCATCGGCAGAATCCGAACATGCTGGCGTGTGATCACCTCAAAGGTGACAAGATCCATCACACTGTGCCCTCCTTTGGTCGTTGTCATCAGAGGGCGGAGATAGATGCAATATAATCGCCTGGGCTCCATGAAATTGAGCTTGTCCCTGTTCGTTGGAAGCTAGACAATAGCTCCCAAAGTTGTACTGAATATCTTTGTAGCTTGTGGTCCGACCCTCCAAGATCTGGCTGGGAGGATACACTTTAGAGATTCCATCAAGCGCGGGGAAGAGGTTGTGTTTACAATTAACACCGTACACCAATTCCACAAACATCACCTTTGGCATCAACATGAATGGGGTTGAATGACAGGCTGCGGGGATGCGCTCCTTCAAGGTGTGGATGTTCCGCTCGGCGGGACCACTGTGAGTCTGAGCCCCTCCATGGTTGAGCTTGAGCTCCATGTCGTTCTTGACAGGATCCATTAGGCTCTTGAACTCCAGGTTGCACTGGATTTCTTGGATCTGGAAGTCATTATTCCCATACCGATCAAAAATCTTGTCCATTCTTTCTCTTTT
>CAICTM010002259.1:0-16527 GCA_903772945.1 Seminavis robusta
AGTAACTTCAACGGTTCTTTTTTTCCACGAACGATCTAAAATTTGAAACCGTAAGAACTGTTACTTACGGATACTACACTTGACCGTTGATTCTGCAACTGAAGTGCGGGTACACTAATTTACACAGTAAACGGAGCCAATCGATTTTGCAGATGCAACTGAGGGGGTAACAAAAGGAGCGTCGTCTCAGGAGACGTAATTTAGTTTTTGCTGAATTATTTGTATTCTAACCCTACCCTTATACCTGCAGGGACCACCGTAGCAGGAAAAACAATTAAAGGGGTTGAGGGCTCTGGCAGCAAGACTGCCGAGGTAAACAACCCTGAGTTGCTTGTGTCCCCAGCGTACGACCCATGGAGTTGCGGGGAATGGGCTAAACCAGCACTTACTTTGGGTCAAATTGCTGCGTGGTTTGGGTGGATCTTCCATTTTGAGTCATGCTTCTGAATTGCTGGTAATCAATCTTCCATATTGTGTCATTCTTCCAGATTAAGTCACTTGGTACTAATATCTACGTGTTTTTGCGTATAGCCTTCCAGATTGTGTCATTCTTCCACATTCAGTCATTCTTCTATTTTCAGTCATTCTTCCAAAAGATATCATTTGGAACCTGACAAACAGGTATTCCCGCAACTCCGTCGGGCCACAAACGCACCCAACCATTAAGGCCCTCCTCCTCTGCAACCCTTCCCCTCCATAGACCCCTCTAACCCATAGTAACTCTCTTCACCACAAGGATCAACGGTTGGAAATCGCAAGTGAGAAAGCATTGTCATTATTGTTGGAGAGGATCTCGAGCTAATGAAAATAGTGCAGAAAGAGCTCGGGGAAAAAAGCATTCTGTGGCTCTCCCACCACTCAGCATCAGCCATACTCGAGTAACGGCACTCGTTTGAATCAATAAAATCGAAGTTGCGTGTACTAGTACTAGTACCACCACCACCACTCATCAAGGATCAAGCAAGCAAAGTGACACAGCCATGTTCTTGTAAAGTACAGTAATAACTGGAGGGTCGTTTGCTCAGGAGAGGCTTTTGAGGGGATGCAACCAACAGATCGATAGATTGATCATGCCAGTGCAGCTTCCGAGTATAATGATCTACAGACCAAGTCTCAAGGTTCCTGGAAATTAGGAACAATGTATTAGTACTAGCTAGCTAGTGGGCGAAAGCTTGAAGTAGCTGGATAGAGTAACATGTAAATAATATTTTTGTCACTATATAAGCAATACAACTTATCAAGTACCTTACAAACCAGCCAAGATGTCCAGCTAAGGTATCAAGTTGATGGGCATTAGTGCTCCTCCCAAACCCTTCGTGTACTTTTTGTAGTCTTGAGGAGGGAGGTGAGGGTATGCAGCTAAAGAAAATGTGCTGCTTAGAATGCTCCGGCCTCAGCCAGCTCCAAGTCTCCAGCAGCCATGACGTCATAGACACACTGGTCCTTCAGGTCCCCCCAATGCTCACAGGCCTTCTCGGCAGCAGCCTCGGCAATGGATTCACCAAGTCCACGACGACCAACCCTCTCGCTACTCGGCATAGTGCACTGCACCGGCCGCTGGGGGACCCGCTGAGTTTGGAAAAGCTTGGGTTCCGACTCAAGAACTTGCCATTCCATTCCAAAGTCATCGGCATTGGACATGACTGTTCCATTGCGGGCAAGCCACTTGCCAGAACCAAATTCTCCCAAAAGACCCATGCTATCGCCGTATTCCTCAAAGCCGGCACCCACCGTCTTGACGCTGACAAGGTCCTTGAAGGACTGGACCACAATTTGCTTGCCTTCTCCAAGTTCAATCGTGAAAACATCCTGCTTGGGGCTGACCTTTTCATGAGTGACAGTGTACTTATCCATCTTTTCCAGCTCAGCATTGGAGATTCCATTCAGCATGTATCCACCGAAGGCACCAACCTCCAAGATGTCAATTCCGATTTGGACAGCAGCGGACTCAATGAAGGAGTACTGGTAGCGGGCCTTGGTTCGAATGTGGATCTCCAATCCAGTTCCTTGTGAGAACTTTGGGTTACTGATGAAGACCAAATCACATGCTCCATGGAAATCATACCACTTGTTTGCCCAGGTCTTGAAGTGGGGGTCACCAGTCCCAGCTCCATCACCACAAGGGGTGAGAATCACAGCCCATTGATTTAGTGCATCAGAAACGAAAGAGTTCCTGGAATCCGGAATCAGTTGCCAGGTGCCTTGTGAAGGTTCGCCATTGAGACTGGCAAAGTTTTCGAATGGTTGAACAGCAGATCCATCAGTCGAATCAACCGAACTGCAGTCAATTGGATTGGTGCTGGCATCATCATCGAAAACTACATGTAGATTTGTAGATCCAATTACACCAAAAGGACATTCGAAGTCCAAAAGAGTAATTGAGCGTCCGCCAACAGAGACACTGATCTGTGGATCAATAGTGTAGCCAAAATTTCTCATATTGATTTCAACATCAACATCACAAATGGCAAAGTTGTCGTTGACCACAATGGTGTCACTGCCACCATTAGCATCATACCGAACAGCAAGAGTGTGAGGCACAACAGCACCAAAGATAAGGGCAGTCAAGAGAATTTTGGAGGACAACATGGCTTCAAGTTCTTGAGAGGGGTGGATGCTGAAAAATAGTGAGAGGAAAACCGGGAAAACGGGAGTTTTGTAAAAGCGCGATCCAGTCACTAATAGCTAATATAATAGTAATCGAGCGTCTTTTGTGGGTGATTCCAAAGCCTTATCATACTACTCAAGAATTGGAGATGGCACGGAATACTGGAACACTCACAATAAAGTAGGATTTTTGGGGTAACTAGATCTAATGTTGTATGCATTGTAGATTACAACAGAAGCCAGCCAAAGACAGGCTATTATTTTATTTAGGAAGAGTTGAGTCTCGAGTTGAGTCGAGTTGAAATTTTTGTTCAGGACATAGTTTTATTGCTTTGCGCGAGAGAGCTCGCGAGAGTAAACCATTATCCTACTAGGGACTCATTGGATCACTGCTGTATTTTAAAAAAATGTATTTAAAATACTACCAACAGGTTCCGCTGCTCATGAGATTGACAAACTAACTGAGAATGGGCTCTCTCTAATCCATAGTAATTCCCGGGGCTGCATAGTACTAGTGGCACACTCCTCTACCTAGCTATAACGCGATAAGCATTCCGCCCGAAAAGTACGATCGCAAGGTTGGAACTCAAAGGAAATAGTACTCCAGTTGGCAGTACGTATGATACCTGGTAGACTAAAATTTTTAAATGTAATAAGTAAGCGCACGATACCACTAGGGACTCCGCATAAAGGTACATGCACCAGTAGATTCATACAGGTCCACTAGACCTTGGTTGGTATTTACTGTTTACTGATTACTGACTGGAGGGGCCAAACAGTAGCAGTAATGGCAGTAATGCAGTAATTCCTCAGTAGCAGTAATCAGGTACAGTAATTTAAAGCCATTTGAAGGCAGTAAATCACAGTAATTGCAGTAAAATAGGGTGAATACTGTGCTTTTACTGTCATTTACTGTCAATTACTGTTGAATTGGCAGATTTATTACTGCCAGGAATTACTGACTGCAGTAACTACTGGCCAATAAAGGCAGTAAAAGTACAGTAAGTAACCAGTAACCGGGAATAACTGCAGTAATTACCCACCAAGCACTAGACTACTCGGGAAAAGAAATGCAAAGTCAAGTCCTTCGATCAACTTCGCAAGAGACAGCTGCAAATGCTGCATGCAGCTTTTCGCTTTGAGGCTCCGCTGCAGAGCCGTCTCTTCATGAAGGAATGTGCCGTAGCGTGGAATGATGCCGTGGAAACCATACAGCTAGCTAGTGTGCGTCTCAAACTTTGTGCAGGACACGTCAGATCGACTTCCAAGAAGATCCCAAAACTACTGCCACCACTCGCTCCATCAACGGTTGGAAATTGCAGTGACACAGCGATGTCTAGCTAGCTATCTCCAGTAGATGTCTTTGTCGGAAGATAAAAGCATTCTGTGGCTCTCTGATGATCCGCATCAGCCATAATCAGTAGAGTACCAAAAATCAATCCAATCAATCAATCCAGTCCATCCATCATGCCCGTAACCATCAGCATCTCTGATACGTTTGATGGTGGCAACATCAAGTTTGTGGAGCAACGAGTGAATCCCGACGATGCGAGTGTCATTGACGTGATTGCCCACATCAAGCCGGATGTGTATACGGAACTGGAGGAAATGGCGCACATGCAGTACTTTGCCTTTCGCGTCACTCTGGGTGGATTATTATCACTTGAGCAAGAAGAACAAAAGGTGAATTACATTCTCGCCAATGCCCAAGACGTGTCGTACCCCGAAGCGTGGAGTGGTACTACCGTGTTTTATGGCTCCGACTTGGACGATGTCGACGGCTGGAAACGCAATCTCACGACGCACTACGGCGATGGCAAACTCAGTTGGCAACAGACTCACACACGCAATGGCAGTCTGTACTTTTCCTATTTCCCACCTTTCTCGTATGCACGCCACTTGAAATTGATCAGTCAGTGTACACCACACGCTCAAGTGGGAACTCTGGGTCAGTCATTGGAGGGTCGAGAAATGGAATTCATTACCATTGGAAGTGGCAGTTTGACGTGTTGGATCATTCATCGACAGCACCCCGGAGAAACCATGGCCGAACATTACGCCGAAGGATTGTTGCATCGATTGTTGGGGATTCCCACTAATGGTGATACCACTGGTGACAAGGTGGTGCAAGAGGCACTCCAGAAATTCACCTTTTACATTGTCCCGTGCATGTGTCCCGATGGATCCGTCAAGGGACATTTGCGGACCAATGCGTGTGGTGCCAACCTCAATCGGGAATGGGCCACTGTCAAGCCGGGATACACGGCGCCTTCCTTGGAACGGTCCCCGGAAGTCTATCATGTGCTCCATAAAATGGATGAGACTGGTGTTGATGTCTGTATAGATGTTCATGTAAGTGCGTGCGTAGTGATGGATGGATGGATGGATGGATGGATGGATGGATGGATGGATGGATGAAAAAGAATCTGTGGTGGTTATTATGTTCCCTCTCTCTTGTGATATCCGTGTAGTCTCACAACTTACTTCTATGCCCCCCTTATCCATTCATTATTATTGTAATAGGGCGACGAAGAGCTTCCGTTCAATTTCATTTCTGGAGCGGAACTCATCCCCGCCTGGGGACCTCGTTTGCAAGCACTGCACGGAGCCTTTGTCGCCGCCTATGGTCGCTCCAATAACAGCATGCAGGCGGCCATTGGATACCCTCCTCCCGAATCGGCCGAAATGGTCTTGCGGTATATGAATGTGGCCACCAATCAAATCTCGCAACGATTCAATTGTTTGGCCGTGACGTTGGAAATGCCGTTCAAAGATTGTCTCACCACATCGGATCCCGACGTGGGATGGAACCCCGCGCAGAGTCGCAAGTTGGGTGCTACCGTCTTGGAAGCATTGGTGCAAGTCCATCCCTTGTTGCGAGACGAATCGGAATTCTGGAAGACATTGCCCGCCGAGGATGCCTACGTGACAACGACGGATGATTACGAGAGTCAAATGACGTCGGCCGACAAGGATGAACCCCAATTCAAGATGCTCAAGAAACGTTTCTATTCCGATGTTCACGAGATTCACAAACAGAGTGCCGCCAACAATTAGATCCATCTCAAATATTTATTGGCTATTTGTCATGGTGCCTGCCTCTTTGGTGCAGTTTGTCGATGCCAAGCAGCAAAGGAAAAAGCAAGGCTCCTTGGTTCTTTAGAAATACAGTTGAAAATGAATGAATGAATGAATGAATGAATGAATGAATGAATGAATGAATGAATGAATGAATGAATGAATGAATGAAAGCACGCAAGAAATACTAGAGACGTTGATTTTATTAAAACGAAGCACCAAAGCCTTAGGTTGACCCGACACATCTTTTAGAAATGTAAAGAGGAGGATAAAGGCAAACGGCCAGGTGCATGTTCAGGTTTCTTCGTCTCGAAAGTTGGATCATAGACGAGCGAGGCAAACCAGTGAAGACATGTTGGCTTCAAGATGGATTGGGGGCGGAACTGAAGAAGTGGCTGATATATCTCGCGGAACTGAAGAAGTGGCTGATACATCTCGATCTAGAAACATTTATCCTATCTAATAGCTAGTCCCAGCATCAATGCTGCTGAATATAAACTCTTCATTCTTCCACACATACATTTTCGGTCGCAACCTGAGCAATCTTTTTTGCCTAGGCGAGCGCTTGCATGAACCACTCTCCACTGCCATGATTCACTTGATTGTGGTCGACCAAAGTGCTAGCTTGCTTGCAACCCTTGTTTGCATGAGAGAACCACTCCACCAGCTCCCGACTGACTCCAACACTTCCTGTTGGGTTGGCATTCCCTTTTGGCTCCAGACAAAAGCTGTCCAAAGATGCAAGCGAAGGAGCCATGCGAGGCACGTCCGGAATGATTCCAGCATCCATCGACATTGCAAGAGGACTTTTCCCTGCCGTTGGGTTGGCATTGCCTTTTGGTCCAAGACAAAAGCTTTCCAAAGACTCAAGCGAAGGAGCCATGCGAGGAACGTCCGGAACGATTCCAGCATCCATAGACACTGCGATAGGGCTTTTCCCTGCCTTGATTTGAAGTCCCTCCAATGACATGGGGTCTTGGTTCAGAACAGCACCAAACCAGTCATGCTCACGAAAAATAGATGGAGTTGCTTTCTCGGAAAGATCAACTGGTTCCAAGTGATACGCCTGCAAAGACTGAAAAGAGGGTGCAGCAGGAGGGACAACAGGACGAAGACCATGATACACTGACTTTGGGTGGATGGGGGAGGAATCCTTGCCTGCACCAAGCCCTTTCAACAAATCAGGACCCTCATGTAGGGCTTCACTGAACCAATCATGCTCGCGGTGCATTGGGTCGACGGCGCCTGGTAGTTCAATCTGATCCATTGAATTGAGCTGCTGCGACACCCATGCGTCATCAGCAGGACGACTTTTCTGAGGCTGAGCTGCGTTCTCGACAGCGTCATCCAAAGTCGAGTAGACCAAGGTCTGCTTCTTCAACGTGGAACCAAGAAACGCAAAGGCACTTGTTGTTGCCAATAATACAGAGATCAATGCGGTTGAAAAAAGGAGCTTCATGGTGAGACTTTTTAGTTGCAACTGGAATTGTGAGTCTTTTTGCAAGAGGGAGATCAAAGGATCGTTGTCATCTACTAGTATCTCCAGGTGGAGTGGATCGAATGATTTGTGAGTTGGAGATCGTCGAAAATCTATCTATCTCCAGCTGGAAGAGGGTCGAATTTGTGAGATCCTCTTCCTTGACAGAAACTAGAGAAGCGCTCGATCATCTCATTGTTATGGGGAAGCAACTTGGGAAGCCTTTCAAGAAAGCTTCAACGTGACAGCATCCCGTCAGGTAGAAACCTTACGGAAAACGAAGTAGCACGCCAGCCTATTGTTTTGGTGCAATTGCATTATCCACGTTTGATTGTCATCTGATCTCTCTGGATCCAGCTAGAAAGAATCCGGCCTCCTCCATTCGATTGGAATTCAATCACAGGAGCATCAGTCGAGGACGGAGCCTCGTGCGGGATACAGACTCGGTCGTCATGGGGATAGATTGATTGGGCCGTGGAATGATGCCATCAGTGATGGCTCCGAGTACCTGAAGGCGGTGTCAACCCGAAGGGCGTCACAGGTCGGAGTGCAACTCTGTTGATCCTCTCCAAGAACGAACCCTGGTGGCTAGGAATGGTTGATTGAATCAATCGAATCGCTAACTCTATCGTTGTTTGACTTTCCCCCCTGGCTAGCTAGACCGGAGGGAACGGTTTTGGGTCTACGCAGGAGTTGTACAGTACACACATTCTTTGTCCATGACCTGCAGTTGTTTCGCTCGGTTGTTTTGATGTGCCTATGAGGACAAGGGAAACATGGGCCCTGTTTTCATTCATTGCCTGCCTGCCATGATTGTTGCTTCCTCATGAGCAATCGTCAGCTTGGGCACTCATTGATGATGAAGCTGCACCTTACATACAAACCAATAATCAGGGACATACCGGTACTGAGAATTGCCTGTCCAGCTTCAAGTTCAGCCAGCACGAAGCGGTCTGCATAAAGGACAGACTGCCGTAGTAGGCTAGTGTTCTTTTCGTGCTTTATTAGTTAGAAGCACACCAACACAACATAATATGTAGCAGTCCGTAAAGCAATGTGGGCAAGAAACATGCATGGTTCTAAAGGCCATGGTTGCAGTCGTTATGATGTTGTAGAACTTCACCTTAACCTTCAAGCGCTACCTAGAGTAGGAACTTCGTTCTCGAAGTCATTCACGGAAGTTGCGTCATCATTCGAGTCATTGGTAAGATTTAACAACAGTTGCCTTTCTGAAAATCCGATTATCACATGTTCGCATGACTTCTCGGCAGCTGGTACACCTACACCTATTTGCACAGTGAATTACCACGTAGTATCAAATGATTTATCATACGATTTTAGCAATTACGACTGTATGCAATTATTGTAGAAGTGATGCAGAACCAGGTTACAGTACCAGTGAGAGAACTTTCGATTCTTTCCAACGATGGGAGCTTTCACCTTATGTGATAAATGTCCTACTCCCCTTTGACGTGCAAAATTTCCGGAATCAGCCTTCCCATTTCCGAGAAAAATGTCCCTCCCTTGACCATTAACCATTAATCTTTGCTCATCAGGTGAGAGGTTTCCCACTGCCACCACAATACGTACCGTGCAGAGCAAGTTTCTCATCGCTCCCTTCCATAACCTTCAGACGATCAATCAAGCATCAAGAGCCCATCATTACCACTACCAACACCATAACCATGACGGAAAGCAACTTTGACACTGATGATCATAGCCACATGGATTCCATTATCCATGAGAACGGTACCATCCTGACCAAGGAGAAACAGGAAGCGATCGCAAAGAAGGAAAGCCAATGGATCTTCTTGATGAGAATGCTGGTCCTGGTGGTGCTGGTTTGCTCTGCTATTGCTGTGATTGTGTTCACCTACCTTTACATGAGCCAAGAAGAGCAGGAAGAGTTTGAAGATCGATTTGACAGTGATTCGGCCAAGGTCATTGAAGCCATTGGCAAGACAATGGATCAGACTTTGGGTTCTCTGGATGGTTTCGTGACGGATGCAATCGCCCATGCCAGATCTACCAACCAGTCTTGGCCATTTGTGACCATACCTTTTCTTCCAGTCAAATGTGGAAAGGTCATGAAGTTGACCAAAATCTTTGGCTGTTTTGCCAATATCTTTGTCAATCCAGAGGTACGTTCAGTTCCGTCACTGGGTGCTGTGTAGCCGATTTGAGGTCTTACTCCGGCATTGATCTCACTTTAGCAAATGGATGAATGGCAACGTTTTGTTTCTGAAAACTTGGAATGGATAGAGGAAGGGAAAGCTGTCCAGGCCAAAGACCCAGAGTGGATCCATCCATCAGATTTTGACCTGAACGTTTCATACGAGGTTTTTGGATATTTAGGAGCTGTGAACCACTCACAGCCCACCGAGTACTTCAACAACTGTAAGTATACAGTACTCCTATTTCTGTGCCATTTGCTGTTGTTGTTCCTTCACTAATACAAATTTCATATGTATCAAAAAGTTGCCCCTGTTTGGCAGCAATACCCCATTACTCCTTGGCTTGCCACCAACTGGGATGATTTACAGGATCCAGCATATGGACTGCCAGTGGTTGATGCTGTGGAAAATAGACGAGTGGGAATGATTCCTTCATTCAACGTTGTCCGAGATCCTGACGATGAGGCGAATGTAGCGACCGCAACTTTCTGGAAAGGATGGGCTGAACAGTACATTGGTCCTGGTGACGATCCATCAGAACCCATATCTTCTATTCTCTATCCCATGTATGACACCTTGGAGTCCATCTACACAGAGCCGGAAGAATGTGAAATGCCTGTGGGTATGATGCAAGTTACAGTCTTCTTCAAGGTGAGTGGCCTGGGTTTGAAGGGTTTCTGCTATCCCCTTCGACATGCGTACATTCACCATCTCACTTAACCAATTATATATATGCTTGATCCATACAAAGGATACTATTCGTGACATTCTTCCGTCAGATTCTCAAGGGATTATTGTCGTCTTCTCAAGTACCACCAAGTGTTCGGCCACATTCACCTATCGCATTGATGGGCCCATGACAACCTATCTAGGATCCGGAGATCACCATGATCCTGCTTATGATGGCTTTCGCAAGTATGTCACTTTGAATGAAATCATGAAGACTACCAAAGAATCTGGAGAGGGAACCACTTATACCGGACTGCCCTTGGCAGATTCCTACTGTGTAAACACCATTGAGGTGTATCCCTCCAAAGAGATGGAGGACAAGTATATGACGAGTGACCCTTTGGTCTTTACCATTGTTGCAGCTTGTATCTTTCTCTTTACATCTCTTGTCTTCATTCTTTATGATTGCATTGTTTCCCGCCGGCAACGCATTGTCATGCAACGGGCCTTGGCATCTGGAGCCATTGTTTCTTCCCTCTTTCCTGAGAACGTCAAAAAGCAGCTATACGAAGAGCGTGAAGAAGAACAAAAGAAGGAACAGAGACTCAAGACCTTTGCCAATCCTGCTGGGGCAGGTCGTGCCTCACTCATTTCCTTCACTCAAGGAAATGATTTTGGCACTGTTTTGGCCAAGTCCTCCAAACCCATTGCGGATCTATTCGACAATACTACCGTGTTTTTTGCTGATCTTGCTGGTGAGTAGTTGTCACAAAACAAGCCATCTTGGCTGTCACTTGGTATTCGGGGGTCTCATCCAATTGCTGTCATGACTGGTGTCATTTGGTAGGTTTCACAAGCTGGTCTGCGAAGAGAACTCCAGTGGAGGTGTTTGAGTTGCTTGAAACCATTTATGGAGCTTTTGACAAGGTTGCTGTTAGGCGAAATGTCTTCAAGGTAGAAACGGTAAGGCCGTTTGCAATTTCCTGGCTGAAGCGCTCATGTGTCCATGC
Organism: Seminavis robusta; assembly: GCA_903772945.1. Lineage (NCBI taxonomy): Eukaryota > Bacillariophyta > Bacillariophyceae > Naviculales > Naviculaceae > Seminavis > Seminavis robusta. The sequence goes on from CAICTM010002259.1 coordinate 11,016, forward strand.
TGACAAGATTTCGTCTCCATGTTTGCGTTCTACAGGTTGGAGACTGCTATGTTGCTGTGACAGGTGAGTGTTCTTCCTTGGCTGCATTGACTGCAATGAAGATGCTGCTTTGTGACTCATGTTCATTCTCCATCTGCTGTTGATAGGTATCCCTCAACCCCAGAGGAACCATGCAACAATCATGGTTAGGTCAGTATCCATGTTAGAAGAGTCATTGCCAAATTTTCTAATGAGTGCATTCATGTGATTGAATCAGCTACAATTACAATCTAAACTGACTTGACTGCCTGCTCTTTTTCTCAACATTCATGGCTATAGGTTCGCTCAAGAGTGCATGACAGAAATGAACCAACTAACCGTGGAATTGGCCTCAACCCTTGGAGATGATACCAAAGACCTTCAGATGAGGGTTGGCCTTCATTCTGGATCAACAACAGCAGGAGTTCTTCGAGGAGACAAAGGAAGGTTCCAGTTGTTTGGAGATACTGTCAATACTGCGTCACGCATGGAGAGTAACGGCGTCAAAGGCCGCATCCACGTATCCCAGGCAACAGCTGATGCCATAACTGCTGCTGGCAAAGGTCGCTGGTTGACTGCCAGAGAAGACAAAATTGTTGCCAAAGGAAAAGGTGAAATGCAAACCTACTTTGTTGGCATCGTTGCTGGATCCACAAGAACAGGTATTCAGTCCATGCGGTCATCCGATCAGATGTCGTCTTTCAAAGATGAGGGTGGGGATGAGCATGTTGCGGCAAGGGACTTCCAGGACCCTTCTGAGATTTCTCTCTAGCCCCGCAGCTGATTGGTTTCACCAAAGTCTTCGTTATGTGTTTGGAAAGTATTGGTCTGTTTTTCATGTGGAGGCGTTCACTTCGTAGGCACATCCGAGTCTCGCCTTGTCTACCCCCCTCATAGGAGCGATGCTAGAGACGGGATTTGCAAACATTTGTTCTCCGGGCTTTGTACATTTACCATTCCTTCAACCTTAAGAAACAGCTTGCAATAATGCAATTTTCACGCTGAGGGAAGCAAGTGGAGAATCTGTGGTCGTCGTCCGTGATGATACTAGGATTCATTTTCGTTCTCTCGCAGGTCAAGTTCCCTGTCTTTCCATTGCCCTCATCGCCCACCCAGAGTGTTGACCTTCCGAATCCCAGCGAACGTTTCGGTGGGGACAAAGGTACGGGAGGCCGGGTGGATGTGGTACTCTTACAGGATCTTTCCGAGCCAACAGCGTGGTTCGTTGATGTTTCAACCGTTGCTCTGAACTTGCCAAGCTGCATGGATGCGGAACCAAGCAATATGGGGGTTTGGAATAATTGTGCGCGAATCATGACTGTCGAGCGTTGTTTTGTGCGTGTTGCAAGCAACGGTAATGGATCATTATCCACGCACGTTTGCTTGTATCGCAACACAACTTTTGGATTGAACGGCAATGCAACACCAGGAGGTGGCTTCTGGGGCCTGTTCCGATCTCACATCATTGCGAGTAACCAGCCACATCAGATCTATTCGGCACGTGCAGCCTCCGAGGTGGTTGCCGTGGTGGTGACCGCCAACAGCGTTCGATCTTTCCGAGCCAACAGCGTTCGACCTGAAGCGGTGATGTTTCAACCGTCGTTGCTCGAGACTTGCCAATTAGCAAGCAGAACGAATTCAGCCAAATCGGGCTTTTGGAGGAGGAATCTTGCGCGAATCATGGTGTGGAGCTTGTTTTGTGCTGGGAAGAAAGCCAAACCCTTTGGCCTTGAGTACCGGTAGGTCCCGATTTATCTCCCCTAATCCCACCGAACCTAGCTAGAGACTAGTCCCGAATTCGGACTCTTCTTTGCCTAAACTTGGCCCTCCCTGACTTCAGTATACATAGATAACATAACCTCAATACTCTACAACCCTTATCGTGATCATTGGTTTGGAACGGCATCGTGCTCTCTCCCTGCACCCCCTCCTCACCATAGTTCCCTCGAAGCCATAGATAGTAACCATTCAAGTTTATGGGGTAAAGCTCGAAACTGAAGGTTGTCCTGCTCGTGACTGAAAAAGTTGAAGTTTTGCACTGACGTAGGTTGTGGGTATCTCAGACCTTGACCATGACATATCCCCCCAAAGTGTGGCTGATCTTCTCTGTCAAACGCCATTGCCATCACTCGCCAAGTCACGCAAGAGATAAACAAAGGAAGGAAGGAAGAAAGCTGAAGAAAGAAAGATGATGAGTGGAGTACGACGAGCCACGATCCTGATATCCACTCTGCTGGTTGCCTTTCTGGGCCAACACTGTGCCGTTGCCTTTGCCCCTGCCACCAGTCTCATTAACAAACCTACACAACTACGAGCACGGCCTCTGTTTGAGACTGCCAATAATCCCAAGTTGGCTCCCGGTGACACACTCCCGAACGAGCTGCCTCAGATTCCGTTTGTGACCAAGACCGTGCCATCGGATCGATCGCAAGATTTGCAAATTGGAGAAGATTGCGGTGTCTTTGACATTCAACAAGAAAACTGGGGAAGTTTGGGCGATCGAGGATGGTATACGTTTTGTGCCGCCGTGGCCACCATTCTTACGGCCGTGGCCGTCCTCTGGGTATATCCTCCCACGGGCTATGCCGATGACTTTACAGCTGGTTTGGAATCGATCGCGGGCGGCAATCCTCATATTGTCACACTGCTCTTTGGCATCATCTTTCCCATTGTCCATTCGGGATTGGCATCCTTACGACCGTACGGAGAACAAGTGGTGGGAGCGCGAATGTGGAGAGTCATTTTTGCCTTTCCCAGTTTGTGCCTCTCCTACAGTTGGATCGCCTACTTTATTGCCCATGTGCACGATGGATACACATTCTACGATTTGAGCCATAATCCGGCGGCTCATACCATTGCGTGGTTGATCAATTTTGCCAGCTTTTTCTTTCTCTACCCATCGGTCTTTAATTTAAAAGAAGTGGCCGCCGTCGAAATACCCAAAATTCATTTATGGGAAACGGGCATGATTCGGATTACACGACACCCGCAGTTTGTTGGACAAGTCATGTGGAGTGCCGCACATTTGGCCATGGTCGGGACCACCTTTACGGCATTGACCATGGCACTCTTGGTCGGTCATCATGCATTTGCCTGTTGGAATGGAGATCGACGATTGTATCAAGAGCACGGAGAGGATTTTCTAAAGGTCAAGGAGCGAACCAGTATCGTGCCCTTTCAAGCCATTCTGGAAGGACGACAAGTCCTGCCCAAGGATGTGTACAAGGAATTCTTGAGAGGGCCCTATGCTGTTATCGCCGTGTTCACCTTGGGAGCCTACTTTGCTCATCCCTACATGCAAGGTGGAGCTGCCTTGGTCAAGAATACTGGTCTGGTACAGGGTGGGATCTTGGATGGTCTATTTTCGTAAGAATCAAGAGACAATGGTCCCGTTCCATCCGACAAAATCTATAGCTAAGCAGTCACTGGAAACGAAGCGTACTATGTATCTTTCATACTTATATATAAAGTAGTTTGCTTTAGGTACGGTAGTCCATGATGAATAGCATCCGTAAAAAACTCCACCAGGTTCAAAACTTGCACCATCAAAATATAGGTCTGACGTGCGTGTTCGCAATGACATTAGCAGGATCGGAATAAGCTTTAGAAGCCACTTGATGCTGTTGGGTTGAGTTGTGAACAATATGCAAGCGTGGATGGAGATTCATCATTGTTGCGTCCAACACGAAACCACGCCATCGTTGCTCCCAACACGAAACGACGAGCCCGACAGCTATGATTCGCACGGTAACGTTCGCTGTCGAGACTCCGGGACGGCGATGTGGGCCATTGATAGCCAGGAAGCGCGAGCTGCAAGAGAAGGAAATTGAACCCTACTATCTTCACGGGCGACGATAGCACCCATCGCTGGGCCATGACAGACTATGATTTTGTTCGTTTTAAATGAAGTATTCTTGAGTCGAGCCGGTCTCCTGGCATTGCTCCTACCGGTACAGTGTATGAGGGGGGAAGGCAAGGCAAAACTTGGAAGTTGCCAAGTGAAAGCATCCACGTAAAAGAACAGAACTTTCCAAAAACGAATACGAAGACATTAAATCCCTAGCCCCGTAGCTAGAGAGAACCCTCAGAAGGGTCCTGATGGAAGTCATCACCAGCTTGATCCTTTGCCGCGTCATCCTCATTCTCACCCTCATATTGAAAGACGACATCTGATCAGATGACCGCATGGAATGGGTACCTGTTCTGGTGGATTCAGCAACAATGCGAACAAAGCAGGTTTGCATTTCACCTTTTCCTTTGGCAACAATTTTGTCTTCTCTGGCAGTCAACCAGTGACCTTTGCCAGCAGCAGTTATGGCATCAGCTGTTGCCTGGGATACGTGGATGCGGCCTTTGACGCCGTTACTCTCCATGCATGACGCAGTATTGACAGTATCTCCAAACAACTGGAACCTTCCTTTGTCTCCTCGAAGAACTCCTGCTGTTGTTGATCCAGAATGAAGGCCAACCCTCATCTGAAGGTCTTTGGTATCATCTCCAAGGGTTGAGGCCAATTCCACGGTTAGTTGGTTCATTTCTGTCATGCACTCTTGAGCGAACCTATAGCCATGAATGTTGAGAAAAAGAGCAGGCATTTGAGTCAGTTAAAGACAGTAGCTGATTCAATCCCATGAATGCACTCATCCGAAAATTTGGCAATAACTCTTCTAACATGGCTTCGTACTGACCTAACCATGATTGTTGCATGGTTCCTCTGGGGTTGAGGGATACCTATCAACAGCAGATGGAGAATGGACATGAGTCACAAAGCAGCATCTTCATTGCAGTCAATGCAGCCAAGGAAGAACACTCACCTGTCACAGCTACATAGCAGTCCCCAATCTGTAAAAGACAAACATAACGAAATCTTGTAAGCGTGGACTCATTATGCAGTGCAGATATGGAGCAGTTAGCATAGTTCGTTCTTCCGATCGGGAGACGGAAGATCACTCTGGACATAGTTTGTTTTCGCTGAGCTTCAACCTGCCGCGACGGCATACTCTGAGGTACGGTAGTATTGGCACTCAGCTGCAACGACTAGCTAGCCAGCCAAATACCAGAAACCAGTGTTGCAACTTGAATTATGTGATTGTGGCCACTACTGACAGTCGCAGTTAGAACTAATACATGTACACTCCACAGGAAAAGGATCTGGGTCACAGTCAACAACAATTTTTAAATCCAAGCTGGAACAGGAACTGCTTGGGACACTTCCGGAGAAGTGGTTGTCATACAAATACAAATCTTTTAGCATTGTCAGCAATCCCAGCTCGGATGGAATTGTGCCTGACAGGTTGTTGCGAGACAAACTCAAGAAGAATAAGTTCATCAGCAAACCAATTTCAGATGGGAGGCTGCCAGATAGTTGGTTGGTAGTGATCCACAGTGCTTTCAGACTGGACATCGAGCCAATTTCTGTAGGAATGCTACCAGAAAATGCATTGCCACCCAACTGCATTTTGGTCACACTTGTCAGCAACCCCAGTTCGGATGG